>JABUQX010104839.1:0-15000 GCA_015478945.1 Trachelipus rathkii | reverse complement strand
AATATATGTAATATAATTTTACCTTAATTTAGTTTCCAATCCTCTTATGATATTTATTTACAATATTTATCCCCAACCCCTCGGACCCGTCCCCGGCAAATCTAAAAACCACGCTGATCGGGTCTTATATATGTATAGATATACCTATTTTATATTCATAGGAAGTTATAAATTATGCAAGAGTCTAATGAAAGTACTTTCATTATAAAATGTAATCTTTGTAGCATATATGTCAGTACTTGTGAATGGATATAATGCAATAATGAACTTATATTATATATATTATAGTATATATATTTATATATAATAGATATATACATATATATAATATATATTAATAATAATATATATATTAATATCATTAAATTTAATAATATTAATAATACTAATATATATATATATATATTATAAATATATTTATATATATATTTCTATAAATAAGTATATTATATATTATTATAATTCATATATATATTTTATAACACTATAAGATAGTTGATACTCCAGTTTTATAATATTAGGAGTATTAATTAGGTTGAGGTAATTGGTATATGAAGTTATAGATCAGCGTTAGGTTATGTTCTCTCAGTGTAATAGGTTAGGTTATAAGTGATTTGTTAGGCTATCCCGCTAAATTGTAATGAATAATATTAGCCCTAAAATTACTTGGAAATAACGATATATTTTTTATTGATTTTTGTTCCTGGAGTCAACAATCTTATAAATAGCCAATATATATATATATATATATAAAATTATAATATTAATATATATTATATATATATATATATATATATATATTACTATATTATATTTAATGAATTTATTTATAAAATATATATATATATATATATATATTATATATATATATATATATATGTTATATACCATATAATATATAATATATATAGTATATATATATATTATATATATATATATATATATTATATATATATATACTATTATATATATATAATATATATACTAATATATATTATGCCTGCAGAAAGTTGCTCATAAATAAATAATCCTTGTAATGAAGATTATTTCCCACATTTAAAATTATAATTGTAGCTTTTGTGTAACAATGGAAATACTCATTAAAGGTCAAGTCATTTAATGCATATTTAAGTTTTCATCTGACAATTTATATACATTTAATAAACTATAATATATAAACTAGTATATATATATTATATATATATAGTTTACTAATATTCTTTACTTTAATCTATTTAATCTCTGTATTATCACTCAAAATGGTGTCTTTCACTCCTCCTACAGACGTAACCAGTGCTCGTTCGTTCATAGGTTTTACATCTTTTAATTGATGCATTTATTTTTCGTCTTTTATATGTATATGATTTTCTTATTATTTATTATTATTATATTACCTATATATATTATATATACCCTATATATATTATATATTTATTCTATATATATATATATATATTATAGTATATATATATTATATATATATATATATAATATATATATTATATATATAGTATATTATATATATATATATATATAAATTATACTTATATATATATATATATATAAATATTATTTATAATATATATTATAATATATATATATAATATATTATATATATAATATATATATATATATATTATATATATGATATATATCTTAATATATATTATATATATATCGCCTCACTATGTTACAGACATGTGGTTTGTGGAATTGTTTATAGTTTAGAATTATATTATTATTCTTTTATTCCTTTTGTTTTAAAAATGACATATGACATATAAAACGAGAAATAATATTTAAAAAATAAATTATATATATAATATAATTATATATATAATATATATATATTATATATATATATTATAATATTATATATAACATTATATATAATATATATATATATATATATATATATATATATATATATAATATATATATATATATAATATTAATATTTAAAAAAAGTATAATACTATATATATATATATTATATATATATATATATATTTCAAAATTCTTTGATGGATGTTTTAAAATACTAAAATACTTTATTTGCATGTGACAATGCGATGTAGAAGATTCCAGATGTTCGCGTCTCAGCTGTTCTAGCTATTTATCTTATCTAAAGTCCTATTATATTTGTTATCTTTAGCTATAGTGTTCTTTTGATAAAATTGCTTAAAAGTATGCTCTGCTTCTTATTTTCAGTTATATCTACCTAATGAACGAAGTTAGTGATAAGAAGGAATAAAGAAAGATGATTCACAATAATAATTATTTACATTCTTTCTTATAATTTTACCTTTTATCACAATTAAAGAAATGGCATTCAGCCATGAATATTTGACTACATTTTAAATATTAATATGTTAATTAATATTATAATTTTAAACCTAAATTTAAAAACAAAGTTTAAACCTAAGTTTAAAAAGATATTTTAAACCCAAGTTTAAAAAGCCCTAAAAATAAAAACAATAAAGAAATATATATAATACAATATATATATAATAAATATATATATTATAATATATATATCAAAATATTTAATACCAATTGTTATAATGTATAACAAGGGGAATAGGAGGAGGGATTATGACATCACTGTAGTCGGTGCTACTTTTATGAAGGAATATTAGATACTTCTTGACGTACTGGTAAACAAGATTCAAAAGAGAACAGGAGCGGCTTTCAATGCTTTTTATGTACCGGTATCTGCGCTGGTGATATATTAATTTACTAGTGTCAAGTTTGCGCAGGGCGTGATACTGGGGAACATAAGAATGTAAGGGAATTAAGAATGAACAGGAGAAAACCTCCACATTCCACAATGGGATGGTGACAGAAAACTTGATGACACTAGGTCTGGTTTTATTTAATTTATTTTATTATTTATTCTAAATAATAGTTCGTTATATAATCCCCTTCCTTATGATTTTGAACGGCAGAGAAGTATTGTTATAAATAAAACTGGAATCCAATATCTAAGTTCAATCGGAATCAATAATGTAGACTTGAAGAGTACAGGAAAAAATTTTATTTGGAAGGAAGCTTTCTACTTCTGAAGGAAGTTTTCAACTTCTATTTGGTTGAATTTCAAAAATTTTATTTGGAAGGAAGTTTTCTACTTCAATTTTGGTTGAATTGCAAAAGATAATTGTTGTTGAGAAAGGTAACGATGGTTGTGGAACCTTTCTTTGTAAGAATTTATGACGGCAAGCATTGTCAAAATAAATTTGAATGGTCCCCTCCGCGGATAGAAAAATTTTTTTTAGGAATGACCAACTGGTATTAAATATACATAAATGGCAATGTAAATGATTGAATATCTTTATAAGAAAAGAAAAATTCTGAAATTTCCATGAACTCTCAAAAATTTTCGTAAAAAGAAAATGAACTGAAAAAAAATTAAAGAACCAAATTTGGCAAAAAAAAATTTAATGTAAATTAAATCTTTTAAAGTTATTATAAACTGTAAGTTAATGATTAATGACAATTAAAATATTATTATTCAAAATTGAAATCATGAACACAAAAAAATATAAAGATATTCAATATATATAAAAAAAAACTAAATTTTTGAAAATTCCACAACAATTGACAAGTTAATTGTAAACGAATATGATATGTAAAAGTCATTATTGTTGTTAAACTTTCAAATAATTAAATAAATGAGGAATAATTTAAGAAGGATATCGATATATGTTCGAACTTCTTAAAAATTCAACAATTCTCAATGAAAAACTATTTTAAGAAAAATAGGTTTCCTTTAAGAAAAGTAAATTATCATATAATTTGGTATATACCGGCATATATATATATTATATATAAATATACAAGGATATCCAAAATATATAACAAGTAATTGGTTATATTGAATAAAATATTTTGAACAGAATTGAAGACTAAAATTGGTTTGATTTTTACAAATATTTCAAAAGGAACAATTGTGGACGTAATGTATTGCAATAATCAATAATAATAATAATAATAATAATAATAATAATAATAATAATAATAATAATAATAATAATAATAATAATAATAATAATAATAATAATAATAATAATAATAATAATAATAATAATTATATTAATACTTAACAGTAGTATTATTATTTATATTTGTATTTCCTTTTGGTAATTCAGTTCTTCAATTTCCATTCTTGAAAAAGAAACAATAGGTGGTGTGAGAAAGGATGGTAAGTGTTTGGTACCTCGTTACGAGCCATTCAATCCAATAAAACTGAAAGATCATAACGGTTATTAGAAAAAAAAATTAAAAGGAAGTAACCCTTCTGATTGGAGAAAAAAAAATTATACATAGAATATATAAGATGAGAGGTTGGTAAATTGAATTTGATAAGCTAAAGGCTAATTACCCAAATCATTCATTCTTTTAATTACACAAAGTTATACAAGTATCCGGTATGCAAGCACACACAACAATACTGAATCTCTCGTGAAACTATAAATGAAGATCTCTGGTGGAAATTTTAGCAATGTGGATCTTGGCAGATTTGTGAAAATTCCATGTAGCCTTGGTGGATTTGATTTGTGAAAACCAACTAGGAGTGGATTTAAAATCTTCAAGTTCTTAAAAGTTTACAGCTTTCTCTCACATAATTTTGCAATCATTTGAACATTCAATTCAAATAAATTCATTCACAAAAATGCATAAAATTATTCAAACACACTCAACTTGGTTATGCTAGAACAATCATTTAGTACATTTAAAATGAATATAATTACAATTACAAAATGATGGGTTACAGTTCTACTATGCTATATAACTTTATAATAAATTATAATAGTGAGATGGCTCGACTGGAACTGTAGTAGCTGTTAGAGAAATGATTAAGTAAATACAAAAAAAATTTTGCAATGGATTACTATGATTTATGGGAAAAAAATTTCTTCTCTTAATATATCATAGGAATCAGATATGTGGTCATCTTTTAAATCTGCAAGGAGAAAAGATGATATTAAACATGGAAAAAAAATGAATAATGGTTTCAAAAGTTCTCCTTATAAAGAAAAGAAGAAATGAATTGTTAATTTGAAGAACCATTTCATTTTCAGTTGGGTGTATGAAGATCAAGTAAGCAGAAGATACATGACTTCAAAGAACATTTGAAAAAAAAAATGTTAAAAATTTTAATCATACTTGGAAGATGAAAGTATGATTATGATTAGTGGATCAAATAAGAGACAAGTTCCTATTTTGAAACCAAAAAGCAATAAGAATCTATCAAAAGAGTGATGTAGATTCTTGAAAAAGTGTGTACAACAGGAAAAATTTATTTCAATTTTCTGATGTTAAGAATACAATTGTTGTCACAGTATTCTTGAAACAATGTAAACAATGAAATATGAAAATTTTCAGTTGTATAGGTGGCTGGCTAAGAATACATAAATTGTGTAAGTATTCGCAAGGAGAAAAGATGATATTAAACATGGAAAAAATTAAGAAATGAAACATTGAAAGTTCTGTCTGACAGAGGACTTGCACAATGGATTCATTTAAAATTTTGTAGTCATTTAAGACAGAAGTAAACAAATGAAAAATTAAAATTTCAGCCTTGGGTATAGGACTGAAATGAACTATGCAGTTCAAAAGTGTGAACAATTTTCAACCTTCTAAAGAAAGATCCATTGGTAGCACAATGATTTAGGTAGAAAAACAATTAAGAATTTCAATTAATGACAGAGAAGGAATTATTGAAACATTGAAAAGTTAAAAGAAAAATGGCACAGAGTCTGTAAAGTCTTTAACATTTAACACATGGAGAGAAAAAAAATTACTGAGTGTCAACTACTTTTAATAGAATTCTAGTTAAAAACGGTTGATAGTAATTTGTGTTTTCAGTTTGTGGAAAAAAAAATATAAAAAGTACATGTAAAATGTTGTTTAAGGTGCACAGAAAATAGTGACTAGGACAAAACAATGTTTTGTGTGTATGAGGCAAAATTTTAGTCAAGAAACAATTAAACAATGTGTTTTGTGTGACTGTGTATTAGTCAGAAAACAATTAATAATGTGTTGAATGACTGATTCTGTACAATAAGAAAAATTTCTTCAAGACTTTTAAAGTATGAAGTAAGGAACAACATATACAATGAAGTAGATTGTGTAAAAGAAAAAAATTAATAATACACACTACAAATAAATATTTTGAAAAAGGTGTTTTGTAAACTAATATATTCATATAAAAGAATGTAAAACATAGACAAAATATCATAAAATGTGAGGCACATATAAATGTGTAATTGTTTGAAGTAAAACAGGACACGAGTGAATGTAAATAAGCAACTGTGGGATACATAGGCACTGTGTGATACAAACATTAATACTGAACAATGTGGGAGGTGTTCATGTACATTGAAAAAGGTTATTTCAATTATGTGTATGAAATATAGTTATTAACAAAGTAGAAGATATGCCTTACTGCCTTAAAATACTATACAAAGTATGTTAATTGTTATATGCATTTAGGTGGGTAGTTAGGTATGATACCTGATTGACTATTAAGGTCAAGGAAATAAGTTAATAAGTAAGAAATGCACATAAATATTTAAGACTTGATTTTAAAACTACTTTTGGGGAAAGTTAAAATACAGAAGTCATAAATTACTATCTCAGATGACTGAATTGAGATAGGTTGGCAGTGTTCAATATCAAAGATATAAGGGAAATAAAATGTCAATTTTGAAAAGTTATGATGTCCCATAAATTTCAAAGATATGTTAATAGACATTTTGGCAATAAATTTGATTGTTGTCAATAACTGATACTTCTAAGTGAAAATTGTGTGACTAGATGACAAATTTTCAACAGGAGTAGGGTAACAAAGCTATGTTTTGAATACTCAAAGTGAAAACAAATAGAGATTTGTTTAGGACTGATATGAATAAAATTTGTGTGAATGTTACAACAAAATTTTAGACAAAGTGGTATAACAAAGCCATGCTGTGAATACACAAGGAATAAAAACAATTGTGAAATTGCCTTGGGACTGCTTGTGAGTTCAAAACAAAACTATGAAGTTTTAGTACAGAAGAAAACAAATGTAGATTTGTTTATGACACATGTTTATGACATATGGAGAAAAAAAAACTATATGAAAGTTGATTACTGAAGTCATTAAATAATATACTATCTTAGATGGACTTAAGATAGATAACGGTGTCAAAATTATCCATGATATATGGAAAAAAAAATTAAAATGTCAAATTTGAAAAAGTTATGTTGCTTCATAAATTTCAAACAAAGTTGACATTTTGACAAAAATTTGGTATTTAGTACTGACAAATTTCAACACAAGTAATGTAACAAAACTAAATTCTAAATTCTGAGTACGTGTGTGAGATGAAAACAAATAAAGATTTGTTTTATGACAGTCAATGAATAAAATTTGTGTGTTTTACAGAACAAAATTTTAAACAATGTAGTGTAACAAAGTAGTTTGGGTACACTAGAAAAAAAACAAATTTATGAAACAAACTGTGGAGTTTGGAATGCATAGGAAGAGGGGAAAAAAATTAAAAGTTTGGTTAAAACATTATGTAAATTGTGTAAGACAAATGTAAACAAGTGAGACAATTTAATAATGGATAATTTTCAGATACTTTCATAATAATTGATTTTACCCATGAAGAAGAAATATTAAAGCTGTTACATATTTCTAAATTGAAGTAAGTAAATCATTATGAAGATGAAACAAAACCTATATTAGGTAAATGGATTGTATTATGTCTTTGTGGCAAAGGCATGGTCATAGACATATTGTCTATGTTTTGGAAAGTAGTATACAAATAAATATTAATAAAGTAACTATTGAAATTCACATTACAATAGAGCTCTATTTATTAATATTTTTATTAATAAAAGAAAATGTCAAGTTGGCTCTTGAATGAGAGGCTTGAAAAAAAATTATTATCTGTAGTTAAATTTTAAACTAATAGAAGAATAAGGTCATTAGGGCAGTGTAGCATTTTCTGTTTTGTATACTAGAAGAAAAACAATGGGTAAGACTGAGAAACAGTCAGTACAACAAATAGTAGTACAGAATGTGTTGGTTCTGTGTAGATATGTAGTTTCCTATATAGAATAGTCTATATAGAAGGGATGAATTTCCTTTCTACTATTTAATGACATAAAAACAGATCTATCTCCATAGGTAGTGATGATAGTTATTCAAACTTGAAAATATATCAATAGTACTATAAAGAGTAGAATGTCAATAAGGAGGAAATTTTATGTAAAACAAAACAAAATAGTGTATGTTCTGTAATGAATATTTTGAACAAAACACATCAAATGATTGATGAATGTTTTGGGAAGGGAAAAAAAATATAAACATAACACAACATGGTGGTGGGTGAATGTTATGTAAAATTGGTTTCATTCTGAAAGTGGGGACACTTGTAGGCAAGAGATATGTGTTCAGAATAAAACAGAAGTAAGGGATGTATATTCTGAATAAAAGGCTTGTAGCAAGAGAGATGTATTCAGAATAAAACAAAGTACAAAAATGAACAAGATTTTAGTTCATTAAAATTTTAAAGAACGGTCAGAATGATCAGTTCATAGGAATGTGCAGAAAGTACATTGAGAATTAATGTATGAACATGGAGTAGATCATTATGAATTATTTAATAATTGAACAGGTTGTAGTTCAATATAATAAAAGAATGAACCTGGTGACAAATTCACTCTGTTTATTGGATGATGAATCAATATGTGACCAATTCATAAGGAATATATAATGAACAGGATGGGTAGTTCATTAAAATTAGTTTTGACAGCTATGACAGAATTTAGACAAAAATTGTAAGCTCTGTGAGTTAATAAATGTATTTGGACAATTATGTAAGCTCTGTGAGTTAATAAATGTATGACAGAAAGGTAAGAATTGTATGTTCTTAGTAAAACTGTCAGTGTAAGTAGTATACATGTAATTCCATCTATTTGTCAACAATTTCAATCTAAAAACATTTTAGATTGAACAACAAACTATACCTTTTACAATTTGTTTATATATATCTACCTATTTTAAAAACAAAAGCCTTTGTATTATTAATAATCTAAGTAAATTTAACTAAAACACCAAAAACAAATTCCTAAAAATTCATTGACCTGCAGAAAATATTCCAAGGTCAATTTGTTCAAAGAAAGATGATCAAAGTTGTCTTTTCTTTATACATTGCAAAATATGCCTCCTTGCAATAATCACAATATGACAGTTTGTCTGTTTGTCATCATCTTCGTTCTCTTATACGAACATCATCAAATGTTGCTGTATCAAAATGAATTCTTTACAACATAATAAATCGTCTTCGTAGTCGTCATGAAACAGAATAAAAATAGTATCTTCTAATCAAATATATCGTCACATCCAGAATAATGAAATCAAAAATAAAACCATCTCGTAGAAGCCACTTCGTCAACATTTCAAAATAAATGATCAAAACTTCTTCCGAAAAAAAATAAAATGAACATCCAATTTTTTTTTATTTATTATATATATATCGTTATTTAATTTAATTTATGTAATTGCATATTTTCGTCTCCATCTATGTTATTTATCCAATTCTTACACTCTCTCTCCCTCCTTCGCAACCACAAACAAACATGTACTTCTGTATGTTAGTGTATGTGCGTGTTTTGCAAGGTGTACATATGCTATGTGCGTAAAAAAGGAATATAGGACTAATAACGGAGAAATTAAATAACCCAGTTAAGTATATAATATAATTTTTTTAGATCATAAAATAGCTTATAAATTTGTTTTAACAAATTTAATATCTGAAATCCAATTCCTGTCTGTGAAACATTTTCTTATATATATATATATATATATATATATATATATATATATATATATATATATATATATATATATATATATATATATATATAATCTTTCAATAAATATTTCAATTCAATCGTGCATAGCCTGTCTGTCGAGACGAGGAATACTTTCACTCTTCGTTCATTTTTAGAGTTACCAATACTTTATTAATTTTCTATAAATGCACAAATATTAATTTCTGAAAGATTGTTTATGTAATCAATAAGAAAAACCATTCACAAAAAGGAATATTTTAGTATATAATTCTTCCCAAAATATTTAGGAATATTTAATATTCGTAAATATAAATAAATTGATCATTTTGGAATGGCGAATGCTGGTAACAATATCTTGTTATTTACAAATATTGTTGTAGTCTAGGTCTCTGTCTTAGCTTCCTTCTTAACGTAGCAGACCTAATTTTCATTATTTAATACCTTTATAATTTTTGTAAATCATAAAGTGTTAAAATCTAACATACCAGGCACTGATATATGCCTATAGAGAAAATAGTACTTAAATTCATTCCTTAATAATTTTTTTTTTCTCTCTCTCATTATCAGTTATCAAAATAGTGAAAATACAGTTATTTACATGAATGCTTGCCTTTCATATTTATCAGTATCAAAAACCCCAGCCTGTTCCAAACTGAAAATTTTTCATATATATATATATATATATATATATATATATATATATATATATATATATATATATATATATATATATATATATATATATATATATATATATATATATATATATATATATATATATATATATATATATATATATTTATTCTCAAAATTGTGTGTGAGAATTACTTAACATAGGGTCTATACAGTATCAATAGACTATATACAGGTTAAAAGTGCCAAAAATTTCATTATTGTGAAATGTCCAGCCTTTGGCAAAATTTGGTCAGATCTGGTAAATTTTTGACTGTACCAATTTTCAAACTGATAATACCATAGAGTACCACTTAATATAATTTGACTATCCTATTATATTAAATATTCTTTTCTTCTGAATAATTATTAGCCCTAGAACTAATTATTTTGCCTCTTCTATCTATGTATAGAGTTAAATAAATATTCTAGTTTTGTCTTAACTTCCCTAATAAGAATTTTAATGTAAAAGTTCATTTTAAAATTTCTTTAGAAGTACTAATACTTGTTTTGTCAACCCACGATAGATGCCCATAGGATAAAATCCTTTTTCCTATCTGAAACCCACCAAATGAGGATCACTCTTATTTTTTTTTATCATTGCTGACCAATTCATAAGGAATATATAATGAACAGGATGGGTAGTTCATTAAAATTAGTTTTGACAGCTATGACAGAATTTAGACAAAAATTGTAAGCTCTGTGAGTTAATAAATGTATTTGGACAATTATGTAAGCTCTGTGAGTTAATAAATGTATGACAGAAAGGTAAGAATTGTATGTTCTTAGTAAAACTGTCAGTGTAAGTAGTATACATGTAATTGTTACATTGAGATACTTTAAAGACAAACACAAGGTTAAGGCATTGTATAATATATATTACAGACAGAAAACACAAGGTTAAGGCACTGTGGAATATATTTGGAAGACAATGAATACAGCATAATTATTGTTTATATTGTTATGTTTTGAAAACTGTTTCAGTGTTTATGTTCTGAAAAGTGTTTCAATTGAAAAATTCCTCAAAATAAAATGAGTACCTAGAGGACTCTGAATAGTTCAACATATGCACGTCATTTTGGTTTGTATCGTCAGAATTGTTACAGGAACTTATTTGAACAATATGGAATGTGAATGTACAGAAAAAAATTGAAGAAGTATATCTGTATATATATCAGGAACAGCATCCAAGAATAAATAATCTGAAAAAAAAAACATTATGGGAAAAAAAAAATTAGTAGAGGTGAGTTTTAACCATCAGTTGGATAGGCATCAATTCTACCTGTATCTGTGAGAAGGTTAGTAAATCATAGATAAATGAATGATTAAATAAATAAATTAAATTAAAATTTTAACTCAACTTATTGTAATCAGCAATTGCTGAAGAGACATCAGTGTCCTAAATGGAAAAAATGTCAGTATGGAAGATCGGATTCCATGAAGGTAGTACCATGTAATGTATGGTTCGAATGTTCTTCTGAATGGGTTGCGGATGTCTGACTGCTACTGATCTGTCCATTCTGGCCATGATATTCAAGATTTATTCAAATGTTACCTAACAAAAAGATATATTAAGGCAGTAACTAGCAAAATTGTAATATATTATCACCTTGTGATAATATATGAAAATTTTGAATGTCCTTGTTTGTTTAATATATTAAAGTATAATATATTAGGGTGTGAGACACAATTAAAGGACAAAAATAGTGTCTGTAACAGTAAGCTCTAGTACGAAGTCCATAAGAGTAGTATTTGCATTTTGATGGCAAATATTAATACAAAGTACGCTGATATACAGGTAATTACTGTTCAAGCAGGTTGACAGCTGATTGTGAAAAATTTTATTGAAACTTTCAGTTTTAGTCACATGTTGTAGCAATAATTGTTTAAACTATTTGATAGCTATAATATTTCTTTAAAAAGCAATGCAGAATGACAGTTACTTGTGGGGATTAAAGATTTTAGGTAATGTAATTTTAATATGGTAATAAATTCCAAAATATTCTTAGGGGACCAACAACTATCCATTAAGAAGTATTTGTAGGGAATTTATATAAATGAAGCTAATATGCTAAATTAGGAAAAATAAAATATTATTATTATTTTATTTAAGGTAAATACTTTCTTTTCTTTAAGATTATTAGCTTTGCCATAATTATGAGAAAAAGAAAATAGTTTACTGGGCGTATTTTCATATATGATAAGAAGAATTTCTTCTAGATATGATACTTGAGCAATTTGTGAAAATTGAATATACTGGGCATATTATGAATAAGAAGAAATCACATACATGACCCTTTGTATGTGATTATAAAATCTTCTAAAATTGCATGTATTTTAAATAAGACTTCACTCTAGTAGAGAGTCGGAGACTTCCTCGTACCGTCCAGGTGAGAGTCTGTCTATCTCAGCCCTGACCTTTATGAATTCTCCTCAGATTCATGTGAGGTCTGTGAGATGATTAACTTAATACCTTAAAATTACTTAAACTTAAAACTAAATAGTAATTAATATATATATATATATATATATATATATATATATATATATATATATATATATATATATATATATATATATATATATATATATATATATATATATATATATATATAAGTAGTTTTCCGTTTTCTGTTAATATTATAAACAACACACTTGTATCTTAATAAAAGGATGATAAGCATACAAAATAAAATTATATATATATATATATATATATATATATATATATATATATATATATATATATATATATATATATATATATATATATATATATATATATATATATATATATATATATATATATATATATATATTTATGCATAGTGTTATTTTCAACCATGGGAATTTACGACAGTTTTATTCCTATATTTCAAAATGCATGTTTTCACCACTCAAATTAAAGAAAAGTGCTTTACGTGTTTATAAAAAAATTATTAAATATTTTCAATTTTGATTGAAAATAATAGGCAATAGTTTATTTTGGGGAAAATAAAAAAAAATGTTAAGTACATACTTAAAAGTAGGACTTGTAGTTTGTAGAGTCCCCGAAAACAGCGACAATTGTACCACAATAGGTTGCACGGGCGTGGTGCCAGGCAATGGGTCATATACTTTTACAATTTGGGGGCCCAAGTTGTAGGCTGTGTATTCCGGAACCTCATAAAGGGAGACACGAACCTTACAATCGAGGGAAGCGTCACAATGAAGACAAATGTGAGAGCTAGTATGCGGCATTTTCGAAGCAAGACGAAGCAGAATGAAGCAAAAAATATCAAAAAGGTATATGAGAACGAAAATCGCTAAAGATGAGACAAAAAAAAATTTTTTGCAAAATTTTACAAAATGTACCAAATTAACAGCGGCAAAAATAGGATGAAGTGGACTGATGAAGAAGGCTAAAAAGCTGACGACGGCAGAAAAAGGTCGCCATTTTTCAAACTTCTTTGATGGGATGTTTCCCTATGTAGTTCTTTTTACTAAAATTTTTAATTTGCATGTGACAATGCGATGTAGAAGATTCCAGATGTTCGCGTCTCAGCTGTTCTAGCTATTTATCTTATCTAAAGTCCTATTATATTTGTTATCTTTAGCTATAGTGTTCTTTTGATAAAATTGCTTAAAAGTATGCTCTGCTTCTTATTTTCAGTTATATCTACCTAATGAACGAAGTTAGTGATAAGAAGGAATAAAGAAAGATGATTCACAATAATAATTATTTACATTCTTTCTTATAATTTTACCTTTTATCACAATGGCATTCAGCCATGAATATTTGACTACATTTTAAATATTAATATGTTAATTAATATTATAATTTTAAACCTAAATTTAAAAGCAAGGTTTAAACCTAAGTTTAAAAAGATATTTTAAACCCAAGTTTAAAAAGCCCTAAAAATAAAAACAATAAAGAAATATATATAATACAATATATATAATAAATATATATATTATAATATATATATCAAAATATTTAATACCAATTGTTATAATGTATAACAAGGGGAATAGGAGGAGGGATTATGACATCACTGTAGTCGGTGCTACTTTTATGAAGGAATATTAGATACTTCTTGACGTACTGGTAAACAAGATTCAAAAGAGAACAGGAGCGGCTTTCAATGCTTTTTATGTACCTGTATCTGCGCTGGTGATATATTAATTTACTAGTGTCAAGTTTGCGCAGGGCGTGATACTGGGGAACATAAGAATGTAAGGGAATTAAGAATGAACAGGAGAAAACCTCCACATTCCACAATGGGATGGTGACAGAAAACTTGATGACACTAGGTCTGGTTTTATTTAATTTATTTTATTATTTATTCTAAATAATAGTTCGTTATATATATATATATATATATATATATATATATATATATATATATATATATATATATATATATATATATATATCTTACTCTCTCTCCTATATATATATATATATATTTATATATATATAGATATATTTATATATAT
>JABUQX010104838.1:15000-36120 GCA_015478945.1 Trachelipus rathkii | reverse complement strand
CAAAGAGAGAGATTGAGGTTTCGTTCTTTATTCAATATATTTTAGATGTTAATTTGCAGATAAATTAATACCGCAGAGTTGGATACTAGCATCGTTTTAAAGATCAAGAGAAGAAATATTGAGAGGGTACTTATTGTGAGAGGGTTATTATAGCTTAACCTGCTTTTTTGAGTATTCATGAACACACCGCACTGGTTGCGCCGTCGAGGACAATATGCCCGGTGGCTATAAAACTGAGTATGCCTCCAAGCAAAAAACTTGGATTCAAGAAAACACCATAGTTTATAAAGCACCAACGTCCGTCAGGCCGACCTACCAGTCGTCCAAGCCTTCCTATTCCTCTCGTCTTTATTTTTTAGCATGTTAAATATTGCCCATAATAATCGGCAATTAAGATAAGCATGTTTAAAGAAAGAACATATAATGAGAAGGTAAAGAATCTACTGCCTTTCTCGGGATTGAACACAACCGCACTGTTGCGCGTGAGGAATCAAATATGCCGCCGGTGCCTATACCAACTGAGCTACCTCCAAGCCAACGAAAACTTGGATTCACAGACACACGACGCTTATAATAAAAAGGCAATCCAAGGGTTCCCGTCAAGGCGACATACCAGGTGTCCAGCCTGTCCTATCCTCTCGTTCTTTATATTTTTAAATTGTTTAATATTGCATAATAATCGCAATTAGATAAGATCTTTATAAGAAAGAACATATACATGAGAAGGTAAAGAATACCCTTGCCTTCTCTGGGCATTGAACCCACCGCATGTCTGCGCTGAAGGAAATATGCCCGTGCTATACAACTTGAGCTATCCTCCAGCCATAAAAACTTGATTACGAAGAACCAGTTATAAAGCAACCAAGTCCGCGTCAGGCGACATCACCAGGTGTCCAGCCTGTCCTACCCCTCGTTCTTTATATTGTAGATTTAAATTCGCATAAATAATCGCAAATTAGATAAGATGTTAAAGAAGAACATATAATGAGAAGGTAAGAATTAACTGCCTTCTCCTGGGAATTGAACCACCGCATGTTTGCGCGTGAGGACAATATGGCCCGGTGCTATAAACTGAGCTATCCTCCAAGCCAAAAACTTGGATTCAAGAACAGTTATAAAACAACCGAGCTCCCTTCAAGGCGACAATCACCAGGTGTCCAGCCTGTCATATCTCTCGTTCTTTATATTTTTAGATTAAATATTGCATAATAATCGCAAATATATAAGATTTTAAAGAAAGAACATATAATGGAGAAGGTAAAGAATTAACTGCTTCTCTTGGGATTGAACCACCGCATGTTGCGCGTAAGGACAATATGCCCGGTGCTATACAACTGAGCTATCCTCCAAGCCAAAAAACTTGGATTCAAACAGTTATAAAGCAACCAAGTTCCCGTCAAGGCGACATCAACCCCAGGTGTCCAGCCTGTCCTATCTCTCGTTCTTTATATTTCTTAGATGTTAAATATTGCATAATAATCGCAATTAGATAAGATTGTAAAGAAAGAACATATAATGAGAAAGGTAAAGAATTAACTGGCTTCTCTGGGATTGAACCACCGGCATGTTGCGCGTGAGGACAATATTGCCCCGGTTGCTATACCAACTGAGCTATCCTCCATGCAAAAAACTGGATTCAAGAACAGTTATAAAGCAACCAAGTTCCCGTCAAGGCGACATCACCAGGTGTCCAGCCTGTCCTATCTCTCGTTCTTTATATTTTTAGATGTTAAATATTGCATAATAATCGCAATTAGATAAGATGTTAAAGAAAGAACATATATAATGAGAAGGTAAAGAATTAACTGCCTTCTCTGGGATTGAACCACCGCATGTTGCGCGTGAGGACAATATGCCTGGTGCTATACAACTGAGCTATCCTCCAAGCCAAAAAACTTGGATTCAAGAACAGTTATAAAGCAACCAAGTTCCCGTCAAGGCGACATCACCAGGTGTCCAGCCTGTCCTATCTCTCGTTCTTATATTTTTAGATTAAATATTGCATAATAATCGCAATTAGATAAGATTTTAAAGAAAGAACATATAATGAGAAGGTAAAGAATTAACTGCCTTCTCTGGGATTGAACCACCGCATGTTGCGCGTGAGGACAATATGCCCGGTGCTAAACAACTGAGCTATCCTCCAAGCCAAAAACTTGGATTCAAGAACAGTTATAAAGCAACCAAGTTCCCGTCAAGGCGACATCACCAGGTGTCCAGCCTGTCCTATCTCTCGTTCTTTATATTTTTAGATCTGTTCTTGAATCCAAGTTTTTTGGCTTGGAGGATAGCTCAGTTGTATAGCACCGGGCATATTGTCCTCACGCGCAACATGCGGTGGTTCAATCCCAAAGAAGGCAGTTTAAATTCTTCCCTTCTCATTATATGTTCTTTCTAACATCTTTTCTAATTGCGATTATTAATGCAATATTTAAACATCTGTCATATAAAGAACGAGAGATAGGACAGGCTGGACACCTGGTGATGTCGCCTTGACGGGAACTCGGTTGCTTTATAACTGTTCTTGAATCCAAGTTTTTTGGCTTGGAGGATAGCTCAGTTGTATAGCACCGGGCATATTGTCCTCACGCGCAACATGCGGTGGTTCAATCCCAGAGAAGGCAGTTAATTCTTTACCTTCTCATTATATGTTCTTTCTTTAACATCTTATCTAATTGCGATTATTATGCAATATTTAACATCTAAAAATATAAAGAACGAGAGATAGGAAACAGGCCTGGACACCTGGTGATGTCGCTTGACGGGAACTCCGTTTGCTTTATAACTGTTCTTGAATCCAAGTTTTTGGCTTGGAGATAGCTCAGTTGTATAGCACCGGGCATATTGTCCTCACGCGCAACATGCGGTGGTTAATCCCAGAGAAGGCAGTTAATTCTTTACCTTCTCATTATATGTTCTTTTTTTACAATTTTTTATATTATTGCTATTTTTATGCAATATTTAACATCTAAAAAATAAAGAACGAGAGATAGGAAAGGTGGACCCCTGGTGATGTCGCCTTGACGGGAACTTGGTTGCTTTAAACTGTTCTTGAATCCAAGTTTTTTTGGCTTGGAGGATAGCTCAGTTGTGTATAAGCACGGCGCAATATTGTCCTCACGCGCAACATGCGTTGGTTCAATCCCGGAGAAGGCAGTTATTCTTTACCTTCTCATTATATGTTCTTTCTTTAACATCTTACATAATTGCGATTATTAATGCAGTCTTTAACATCTAAAATATAAAGAACGAGAGATAGGACAGGCTGGACACCTGGTGATGTCGCCTTGACGGGAACTTGGTTGCTTTATAACTGTTCTTGAATCCAAGTTTTTTTGGCTTGGAGGATAGCTCAGTTGTATAGCGCCGGGCATATTGTCCTCACGCGCACATGCGGTGGTTCAATCACGAAAGAAGGCAATTAATTCTTTACCTACTCATTATATTTTCTTTCTTTAACATCTTATCTAATTGCGATTTATATAATGCAATATTTAACATCTAAAAATATAAAGAACGGAGAGATAGGACAGGCTGGACACTCATGGTGATGTTCGCCTTGAACGGGGAACTTGGTTGCTTTAAACCTGAGCTTGATCCAAGTTGGATAGAGTTGGAGGATAAGAACACTTATAAAGCAACCGAGCATATTGTCCTCACGCGCAACATGCGGTGGTTCAATCCCAGAGAAGGCAGTTAATTCTTTACCTTCTCATTATATGTTCTTTCTTTAACATCTTATCTAATTGCGATTATTATGCAATATTTAACATCTAAAAATATAAAGAACGAGAGATAGGACAGGCTGGACACCTGGTGATGTCGCCTTGACGGGAACTTGGTTGCTTTATAACTGTTCTTGAATCCAAGTTTTTTGGCTTGGAGGATAGCTCAGTTGTATAGCACCGGGCATATTGTCCTCACGCGCAACATGCGGTGGTTTAATCCCAGAGAAGGCAGTTAATTCTTTACCTTCTCATTATATGTTTTTCTTTAACATATATATATATATATATATATATATATATATATATATACTATATATATATATATATATATATATATATATATATTATATATATATATAAATATATATATATATAGTATATATATATATATATATATATATATATATATATATATTATATATATAATATATATATATATATATATATATATATATATATATATATATATATATATGTATAATATATATCTTTATATATATATATACTATATAATATAAAGTCATCCATAATTTATATATTATATGTATCTTTATATATATATATATATATATATATATATATATATATATAATAGTCATTTAAAAAAAGTAGGTGTTGTTGCTTGTAAAGTCAGTGAAGTTGTTTTCTTTATAATAGGTTTTTAGTTGTAATTATTTGGACCCATTGATAATACCAATTAACTGTAAATTGAAATCAAGCTATGATTGCTAATATATTAATATTATATAATATATTAACATATAATATATAATAACATATATATTAATATATTATGACAATAGAAGAGTAGAAATCCTCAAGACCATTGCAATGAAAGTTAATGCTTGAAATGAAGCCTTCAAGGATAAAAGTTTAAAATAAGTAGAAGTGTAAATTGCTTATCATTTTATCTGGAATTTGAAAGTTTTAATATGATGAAAAGACTTTTTTAATTTTATTGTTTTGATTATAAAGAAAATAGTCCAATAAATTTAGTGAATAAAATTAATTTTACAAATGTTTTTTTTAATAGTCTCATAGATCATAAAGCTGAAACTATAATCTAAATAAATAAATACATCAATAATAATAATAAAAATAATAATAATAATTCACACTCACACGTATATATCATAGGAGGAGTGAGAGGTATAGCACTAATAATAATGAACTCAGGAAGCATAATCAGGACTAGATAATAATAATAATAATAATAATAATAATAATAATATAATAATAATAATAATAATAATAATCATATATAAAATAGATAAATAAATAAATAATTTAAATAAATAAATAATCATAAAATGACTGTATATTCCCTGCATGATAGTTATTAGTTGAAAAGAATATTAACAACTTACGTTCTGCCCTTCGTGAGAGTAGGTGGGTTGAGGCCCCCTACTACTTATTTATCCCTAAGAATGTTCATGCGTGCCTCGGATTTCTGGTACATGTTTGCCATCTTTACCCTAGTTCTGGGAATGGGGGTGGGGGTGCATCTATATTCAAAATACGATAAACATTTATTTTTCTTACTACTGGATTGAAGTGAATTTACATTTTGATATATTATAAACTAAAAAAAATTAATTACAGAATTTTTTAACAAAAGGAACGTAAATTGAAAAATATATTAATATTAATATTAATATTAATATTAATATTAATATTAATATTAATATTAATACTTAATATCTTTATATTAATACTAATATTAATATTAATATTAAATATAATATAATATTAATATTAATATTAATCCATATAACTAAATCTAATAATAATAATAATATTCGATGAATATTTAAAAACTAATATTAATAATAATATAATACATAATAATAATAAATAATCAATAAATAATAATTAATAATAATAATAATAATAATAATAATAATAATAATAATAATAATAATAATAATAATAATAATAATAATAATAATAATAATAATAATAATAATAATAATAATAATAATAATAATAATAATAAATAATAATAATCAATAAATAATAAATAATAATAATAATTGAAATAATAATTAAATAATAATAATAATAATACATAATAATAATAATAATAAACATATAATAAAATTTTCTTGGAAAGAAACAAAACAATTACAAAATTTTATATTTATTTGGAATATTATTGGAACCCTATTTTAAGAGAAGTAAAGTATTGCAAGAAAAATTATACAAAAAAAAACTTTTAATTAAGAAAAAAAAAGTTTGAGAACTGAAAGTAAGTATTAATTAAAGGCTATTAATTAAATTATAATTAAAGTATTAATTAAAGTATTAGTTAATTAATCTCTTTGGATTACTTAGATGAGATTACACCGCTACCGTGGCTCAATCGGTAGAGCGACAGAGTGGCAAAGGCAAGGGCCCGGGTTCGATCCCGCGTCTGGATACTAGGTAGCAATTGCCTTGAAAATAGGGCTATGCCCGTGAAATTCGAACTTTAATAATAAAAAAATGTACCATTACTTCTGGAATTAAATTAATTGAATATCAAGGAAGGGATTATTTAAATATGCAATCATTAATAGAATTAGGACCAGAAATTGACTCCATCCATCGATAGTGTGGAAGGCGGTGCATATATATATATATATATAGTATACTATATATATATTTAATATTATTTTTTTAATTATTATATTTATTTACTATTACATATTATAATATATACTATATATATTATAACTACTATATATATATATATATATATATATATATATATATATATATATATTCAGACCATGTATCAGATGTAAATGAGACTTTACATGTCTCAGTCAGGGAAGATACCTTTGAAGTTATCTTATTTTCCACTGACAGATATATTTCATCACATATCATGTCTCTATAAAATCTCCTCTGTTTTAATACATATTACGGTGAAGCTTCTTCCATTACCCTTTGAAAGCCACATCTTCTACATGGTTGTACGGAAAGTTATGTAAGAAAATCATGTCAGCAATTTTTGTATCCATAAATTCTTTGAAATTATTTTTTACCACTTTCATTTCTTTTCAAAACTGCTAATAATTGTTTGTTGTGAATATTTCTTCAATAACTAGTGATGATGACGATGATGCTGATGCTTGTTAATGTTGCGTTGTGGACATTATTTTGAAGTTCTTTATATTTTTCTGGATATTTGAATTAAAAATGACTGCACAAGTTACTCGCTCCACGTCCTTTTCTTCCTAAGTTATAGACGATTTCATGATATCGCTATCCGCATAACAATCATTTTAATATTCAAATGCAGATGGGATATTGAAAAATGACGTCATGGACATAACCGCCCGTTAGCTCAGTGGTAAAGCCCTCGGAAAACAAAGCGAGGGTCCGAAGTTCGCAACTAGTCTGGTAGGAGAGTGTGAGCTATTCTCTCCTTAGGTTTGGTTTCGTCCTGCTCGGACGTTAAATGACTATACTGCCTCCTAGATTAGGGTTCTGCCCGTGAGCGGTGATGTTTATCTTGTAAAATATTATATATACTATATATATATATATATATATCTATATTAAGATCTTGTTCCTTAATTTATGCTGGGAAAATGTTAAGACATGTGTAAAAATTGATATTTGCAGTATAAAACTGAAAATAAATTGCTATTCCTCCCTGAAATACAAGTCCGTAGAAAAGTGTCTTGATATTTTTAGAAGGTTTTGTGGGGAACACTAGAGGTGTCTTCGGTTTGTAATAGCTGCTTATACTTTCAAATTAAGGTTTCTTAAATTTATTCTTTGTGTCAAAATGTTTAAAATTTGCATCTTTATTTGGTTTTTTGTGTGGGAAAGTATAAATGGCTATGTTCCCAATATATAAAAATTCGAAAATAGGAAGAAAAGTGACTTTATATTTTCAGAAGGTTTTTTGTGGTGAGGATACTATGGTGTGGCTTTCGGTTTCGTAATAGTGCTTTAAATTTCAATAACAGCTCTTGAAATTTAATTTTTAGTCAAAAATTCATAAAATATCGTAAATTTTTGGGCAATTTTTTTTTTTCTAAACATATAAATGGCTACTCCTCCTGAAATACAAGTCCAAGAATCTTTTATTTTGATTATTTTTCTGATAATCGTAAGACTATGGTGTCTTCGGATGTGTAATAGCTGTTATACTTTTGGGTAAACAGGTCCTTAATTAATTTTTGTCAAATGTCTTGAAATCTTGCTAAATTTTTGCTATTTTTGTGTATCGAACACAAAAATGGGCTATTCCCCTGACAATACAAGTCGAGAACAGTGATTTTTGATATTTTTAGAAAGGTTTGATGGTACTGAGGAATACTATGGTGTTTCGGAATTGTAATAGCTGTTATACATTTGGAGTAAAAGGTTTTCAGACATTTATTTTTGTCAAAATTTGGAATTTGGTTGTTTTGGATTTTTTTTAGCTAAATGTATAGCTGTCCACGCCACCTGCAATACAGGTCGTAGAAACAAACATTTGAATTTTTTGAAAGGTTTTTCCTGTTCGGGTGAGGATACATGGTGTCTCGGATATGTCATAGTGTCTACTTACATTTGGAGTAACAGGTTTGCTTATTTATTTTTTTGTTTACAAAATTTAGAAAATATGCAGAACTTACAAAAGCTTTTGTAGGTATCGAACATATAAATGGGCTATTCCTCCCTGAAATACCAAGTCAGAGCCAAATATGTTGATTTTGATACATTTTTGAAAGGTCTTTTGTCGTGAGGAAACTTGTGTTCTTCAGATTTAAGCTGTTAGTACTTGCTGTATAACAGGTTTTTATTATTTTTTCAAATGTTTAAAAATTGTACATTTTTTGGATTTTTGCTGCGTTCCGAACCATACATGCTATTCCTCCGAAATACAGTCGTAGAAACATGTCGATTGATATCTTTTGAAAGGTTGTGTGCAGGAAATACCTATGGTGTCTTCGGATTTAATAGCTGTCTATACATTTTGGAGTACAGGTTCCTTACATTTTATTTGTCAAATTTGACAATTTGAAAGATTTTTGGAGCAAATTTTTTTGGGTCATTCGAACATCATAAATGGCTATTCTTTGAATACAAGTCGTAGAAAGTTATTTTGATATTTTTGTGAAAGGTTTTGTGGTGAGGAATACTATGGTTTTTTCGGATTTGTAATAGCTTTAATACCTTTTCTGCAGCTAAACAGGTCTAATTATTTGTGTTCAAAAACTGTTGAAATTTGCCTAATCTTTTCGGATTGTTGTTCGAACATAATACAAGGCTATTCCTAATGAAATACAAGTCGTATAAAAAAATTCAAATTTTATATTTTTAGAAGTTTTGATCGGAAGAATACTATGGTGTCTTCGGACTTGCTGAATAGCGTTATACATTTTCTACGAAAAAAATATTATAATATATGTGCAACAATGTTCAACTTTGTAAATGTCATTAAAGAAGATAGTTGTTCGAACATATAAATGGCTTTCCTCCTGAAATACAAGTCGTAGAGAAAAGTGATTTTGATATTTTTTAGAAAGGTTTTGTGTGAGAAATACTATCGGTGTCTTCGGATTTGTAATAGCGGTTATACTTTGGAGTAACGGTTCTTAATTTTTCTCGTCAAAATTTGGAATTTGAAAGTTTGGAATTTTTGGTTCGAACATATAAATGCCTATTCCTCCTGAAATACAGTCGTAGAAAAGGAATTTTGATATTTTTAGAAAGGTTTTGTATGTGAGGAACTATGGTAGTCTTCGATCGTAATAGACCTTTCACTTTGGAGCTAACGGTTCTAATTATTTTTCGTCAAAATGTTGAAATTTCGTAAAATTTTGGATTTTGTGGGGTTTCAAACATATAAATGGCCTATTCTCCTGAAATACAAGTCGTAAGAAAGTGATTTTTATATTTTAGAAAAGGCTTTGGTGGAACACTAGGTGTCTTCGGATTGTAATGCTGTTATACTTTTCTCAGTAAGCAGCAGTTCTTAATTTTTTTGTCAAAATGTTGACAATTTCGTAAATTTTGGATTTGATTGATCGACAATATAAATGGATTCCTCCTGAAAGACAGTCGTAGGAAAGTGATTTTGATTTAGAAAAGGTCTTTGTGCTGAGGCACACTGGTGTCCTTCGGATTGAATACGCTGTTCATAACTTGCGAGTACGGTCTTATTTATTTTGGTCCCAAAAGTATCTGAAATCTCGGAAATTTTTGATTTTTTGTGGTCCTCCAAAAGGAATCGCGAACCTCGAAATACAAGTCCGGTTTGGAAAGGTTTTTTGAAAATCTTTTGAAAGTTTTTTGTGTGAGGTACAGAGGTGTCTTCCGGAATGTGAAAGCCTTGGTATATATTATAATGTATAACCCTTATATATTGGGTATATATATATATATATAGTATATATATATATTAATATAATATCATCGATATATATATTATATGAGTATTATACCTATATTATATAATAATATATTATATATTTTATATAATATATTACTATATTAGTTAAATACTAAGGGTTTATTATTAGTATAGTATATATATATATATATTATATATATATAGGGTATTATATGTATTATATTGTAATATATAATATAAATATATATATAAAGTTTAGGGTAATACTATATATACTATATATATATATATAATATAAGGTATATAGTATATATATTCCTAGAAGATATTACGTTGAATCTTTTATATATGAATGGGTCAATATTTATTACCTAGCCTTCTATTTTAAATATTTATGATATACAATCATTTAACTATCATATGTATATTAGAATAGTATTATATATTATATATATGATTATAATTTATTATACTATATATTATTATGATATATGTGGTGTGCTACAAGTGTTATAATATGTGTGTATATATGTGTGTGTTAAGATATGTCGTGGTCCTGTGTGTATATTAGTATATATTTAGGTATATACGATAGGTATTAGGTATATATATATATATATATATATATATATATATATATATATATATATATATATATATATATATATATATATATATATATATATATATATATATATATATATATATTTTTATATACTCTAGCAATAATTCAAAAAATTATTTAGAACAAAATCGCCGGTAAATTTCATTAAACTTTTTCATTAATGAAAATGGAAATAGAATCAAGGAATATTGAGAAAAAAAAATGAATCAATGATCATTTTCACAAAGCTCAAATTTCCTGCAAGGAAACTTTAAGTAAATGATATTGCTTATAGATTCAGTGAAGCTGTTTTACTTATTGAATACGTTTATAGATGTAAATATTTGGAGCCATTGATAATACCCATTGACTATAATTGGAAAGCAAACTATAATTGGGAATATATATTTTTTTGTTCATTATGATCGCGAAAACACATGAATAGAAATCCTTAAAGGAAAATGTAGTGAGTATGTTATGATTTTAAATTTATATTTGTTAGTGACACGTTTGTGATGGTAGATAAAATAAAGAAGTATAATTGTTAAGAGTGTAAGTAAGTAAACTGGATAAGTATTAATTTCCATATTTGCTCGAATGCTTCCAACATGAAACAGACATTCGTTTCAAGCAGACAATCATACATCTAGGCTAATACATCATACATTTTACAATCATACATCATACAATCATACGCATACATCATTCAATCATACATCTTTGAATCGCTGCTTTGGCGTTACAGTTCGAGAGTTTTCAGTCATATGATTGACAGCGATCTGTTTTATCTAATTAAAATATTAATTTTGTTTTTTTATTCAAGCATGAAAAGTATTTTTCTCAAAAGCGTTAATTAAAAGAAATTGTAGATTGGAAATTTACTTACGGAGTTCTTTTAAATAAAATTTACATAACTAGAAATAAAATTTATCTATTATACTTATAACAAACTTGGTATATTAAAATACAATTAAAATAATTAAAAAAAGAAAAATAAGTGTGTTCAATCAAGCTAAAATCGTAAAATTAAATACATAAAATTTACATAATTAAAAATAAAATTTATCTGTAATAATTATAGACAAACTTGGTATATAAAAATACAATCAAAATGATTCAAAAAAAGAAGAAAAAGTGCGTACAAGCAAACTAAAATCGCAAAATTATCTTTTTACTATTTTTGTTGTTTTGTTGTTTTTTTTTCGTTCAAGCTCTTCTTCTAAGGTCTGATACACTTCACATTCTTTTGTCATTAACATTCCCAAACACCAGATACCATAAAAACAGAACTGGCTCCAATTAATATTGACATATCCCGATTTATGGCAATTTAAATTATTTTCGTAAATTTAAGTAAGCTCTAAAAAAGAGAAAAAGAAAGTGTTCCAGACTTGACTGGTCGATTATATGAAGGAATACGCATAGCGGGTAAAATAGGAGTCAGAATGCTGTACAGAGAAACAAAATAAATTGTCTAAAAAGATAAGTCACATGAATTCTTATGATTAATGTCTAGAAGAGAAGTGCTCATTATAGTAATGTTGGTTTATGGAAAATGAGCGATAATGACGGTTTAAAGAAAGTGAAACAACAAATCGACAGCCGGAAAGATATTGGGGAAAAATTCTTCATAGTAATGGAATTGATAAGACAAAATGCCCTAAACTTCAACGTCTCAAAGGAAAATATGTTGGTAGAACCGTTCATATAGAAAACATGTTGGTAGAACCGTTCAGATATATCATGCATAATCCTTACAAGAACGGAAGATACTTCTATACAGACTGGAGGAGTTTGAAGAAATTATGAAGACGTCTTAGACCTAATCTTAAAGGAGTTTTGAACTTGTTTGAAGAGAGAAGTAACATGACAATTCCTTGAAATTATATATATATATTAGTATATATTATATAATATTAATATATATATATATATATATAAACAATATGAAAATATATATAATATATATTATATATATCATATATATATATATACATATATATATATATATTATATATTAATATAAATTATATATATTATATATAATTATATTACATATATATAATAAATATTATATACAATAATTATTTATAAATATTAATATATATATATAGTGATATAATATATATATATATAATAGTATATATATAGTATATATATAAATATATCATATATATATCACCCTATGAGTAGTATAGATAGAAGATGGATTAAGTTGTGTGTATTAAAAAACGATATTACAGCTGTCTTAAAGAATACATAGATGATGAAATGTTTTTAGAGACATTGGAAACAACTTTCAATTTTTTCTTCAAATTAAAAAGACTAGAAAGATCAAGGCTCTCTCTCTCTCTCTCTCTCTTCTCTCTCCTCCTCTCTCTCTCTTTCTCTCATCTCTCTCTTCTCTCTCTTCTCTCTCTCTCTCTCTCTCTCTCTCTCTCTCTCTCTCTCAGGTACCTCAAAGTTGATTATTTGATGTTGGGTGCGTTATTTTTCAAAGGAAAAAAAGTAATGTAAGGTGAAGTTTATCACCCTGAAAGGAAATGAAAAAAAAAGCAAAAGAAAGAGAAGCTTATTAATAAAGAGTAGAAAATGGATAAGTGATGGAAAGGCACTACAAAACACTTTTATTAAATAAATTTAATGAATGACCTGTGGTTTGAACACAACAGTTGAGGCAAAGCCACTTGAATGGAAATCGGATAAAACATTACAAATAGAAGTAAAAGATACCAAAAAGAAAAGTTTGGGGAACAAAAATTTGTACCAGATTTTATCGAAATCTTTCAACATACCCATCTCAACATTAAAAATTCACCGAAGCTCCGAAGATCTAAGAAGGAGAAGTTAGAGGGAAAAATATATTACCAATCGAACGTTTCTTTTAGAAATCATATTGACGATACATAAATTATGATGTTTTCATATCTTTTTTATAAATATAGATTTTAAACCCTTAGAAAGAGAAGAAATTGGAACAATAGGTTGATAGTCATAAGGTTTGGCAGAAATTCCCTAGTAATATAATATATACTATATATAATATATATATATATAAATATATATATATATATAATATATAATATTATAATATATATATATATATTATTATATATATATAAATACATAGTACTACAGATAACATATAATATATATTAAAATATAAATATTATATATATAGATATATATAATATATATATATATATATTATATAATATATTATATATATATATACTTTATATATTATATTATACGCAGTATATATATATATATATATATATATATATATATTATATATAATATATATATAAATATATATGATAATAAAGATTATATATATAGAGTATTATACTATATTACACGGTTATAATATACGTAATAGTATACTATATATATAATTATATCTATATTAATTATATATATAATATATATATATATATATATATATACATATAATATATATACATTATAAATTGTATTGTGTGTGTGATTACAAATCAATCCAAAAATATTCGATGTGTTAATTAATGGCACTTCCAAATCTGCCTTTAATTAAACGTAATCTTATTAGTTTAGATTCATATTGAATTTTTTAATAATAAAACAGCATTCCCGAGTATATATTATACTAGTATATATATATATATATATATAGTATATATTATATATAATATATTAATATATATATTATATATAAATATATATATTAACAACAATGTTATATATATTATATATAATATATATATATATATATATATATATATATATATATATATATATAATATATAATATATATATATATATTATATATATAATATATATATGGGTATATATATAATATAATATATATATATTATATATATATATATTATTATATATAATTATATATATAATATATATATATACTATATAGTATAATATAATATATACTATGGTATATATATATATTATATATATATATATAATATAATATATATATATATATATATATATATATATATATATAATATATATAAAATACGGGGTATTATATACTAATATATATATATATATATAATATTATATATATATATATATATATAATTACGAATATATATATATATATATTATAATATATAATATATTATCGGTATATGTTATATATATATATATATATATAATACTATATATATAGTATTAGTATATATAATATATAAATATTATAATATATATAGTTGATCATGTTTTTTTTTTGTATGCAATTCTTGAGAGTGTGGAGAGTGCGCGAGTGTTTGAAACTTTCTGGATTATTCATATTTTGATATTTACTGTAAATATAGTTTTTAAAATTTTCTAATTCTGTTTTAAATTTGGTTTTAGAGCTTCACGATAACTTTATCCTCGTTTCCTCCTTGAGTTTTGTCTGATAGTTTCTGTCTGTTGTTTCTTTTTTTTGTGGGACTGTGTGTGCGTGTATATGGCGGTTTGCACGCAGGCGGGGCTTTCATTTGACTTTACAAACATCCATGGCTTGCACTCTAACTTTGATCCGTGAATACCACCTCTCTACTTAAACCCTAATCTTTGCTCTTGTCTGGAGACCCAGATGGCTAAAATTCATCCTCTAATCGTTTAATATAATCCAATTGTAACTGTACCTTCATAATTTCCGTCTGAAGGATGGAGTATGTGCCTTTGTAAACAAAAACACTCCTGTATAAACCGTGTCTCGAAATCTTGAATTCCTTAATTGGATGTTCGTGCTTACAATCTTTCTTCTAAGTCTACTACCAATAGTTGTGCTTCTGCTACTGTTCTCCTAACAGAACAGTTTATGCTTTTTTGATTACCTTACTACTTCTCACAAGAGACTTTTATATCTTCTCATCCAAAATACTGAGGTCCTCTATTAAGCGATTCAAGTACACAAGCACTGAATGGTTAGGGTCCTCTCATACTAATGATTTAGTTGGGGAGGAAGCCGAATCTTCAGTATTCTCAACGATTCTGGAGCAACTAATTAAAGACCCAACACACATTCCGGATCGCCAACAATTCATGAACACTCTTGACCTCTATGTTTCACACTAGTCCTTCTCTCTATAAATACACCACCTCGCTCCTATCGGTAATCTGACACCAACTCTTATATTTCTTATTTTAATACTTTCGCTCAACAGCTCCAATCCTGCCCCTATGCGGTTTTTGGCACTATTATCGGGTGACTGACGAGCCATTGTTGCTCTATGCTAACTAAACAATTCGAGTGAACCTGTTGACGTTCTGAAGACGCTTCGCTTCTGCGATAAAAGGAGACGTAATCGGTCGATGGATGAGCAGGTTCATTCCTTCTTCGACTAAATTTTTTCTCTCAAAATCCATGTCAATCGTACTTTTCTCTGCGCCATTCAGAGCTAGAACAGTGTCGCATCGTGTGTGGAAATTCTCATTCTCCTCACTCTCGCTAAATTTCACAGCCAGAAATCGTTGCAGAGATACACTTCGACGAGCAAAGCTGACTTTCATTAAACGAAGTACGCTGACCGCCTTGGCTTCACCTATGACAAATCTTTCTGCCTCTTGCCAAAAACATCTCTAACAACTTCTGTAAATCATCCTTTCCTCCTCTTGCTTTATTGGTTCTGTTCTAATACTCACTGAAAAGCCATCTCTTCGGCCTGCTCCTATTTTTCCTCTAACTCAACCCTGGACGAATTCTGGCATGCCTCTTTATCCTCCTTTTCTCTCAAAAATGTCACATGCCTTAATGTGGATTACATTTGAACGGGTGCATGGCTTCTGAAACTATGAAGTAAGAAGGCGGTGCCCGGGATGCATTCTCCCCAGAGTTTGAGGGAAGTGTGCTTCCGTACTGACCCCGCCCCTCGTTCAACTATATCTCTCTGCCTCAATACTAGCACTTTCCCTCAGTTGGAAGCACGCACATGTCCACCTATTCCGAAAAAGGACGCCACTCTGATCCTTCTAACTTTGCCTGGAATTCCTCATTCACTTCTTCCGACGCCAGTACGGCATTTCGCCGCTCGAGATCTCAATGGCGAAATACTTTCCTATTTATCAGATTTATGTTTTCCGGCCCTTTGACTACGGGGAGACTTGCGTGTGGCGCTTGACATATCCAACAGCATTTGACCGGTATGGCCACGCTCACTGCTCTCCAACTCCCCCTTCCTTTGTTTACCTCCTTCTCTTTGCTACTTATGTCTAGTTTTATCAAAATCGCTCAATTATCGGGCTTTGTGATGGGGCGATTCTCTTCTTTTTCTGTCATATAGTGGTGTTCTCATGTTCTTTTTGTCTCCTACTTTGATTCCTGCTTTTCATTAATGATCTTCTCAACCTGCACATCTAACTCTATCACTATATGCGATGACTCGACCTTCATTACTATCAACTAATTTAAATTACTGCTCCTTCTGTTACTTTAGAATGACCTCTCTCTAACCTTCCGATTCTATTCTCCGCTGATCTGGACGGAATTGCAATTGCTGTCTTGAACCTTGTGAAATAATCTTAAAAACCCAACATTCTTCAAAATCTCCCCTCTAAGAGACACCTTCTATACTTTCCTATTTCTTTCGACGGCTCTCTCGTCTCTCCTGTACAACATAAATATTCTTGGCCTTAACATAAACAAAAAAATATGTCTGAAACTCACATCATCAACCTTGCTAGAGCGGCCTCACAAGGAAACTGGATTCGTTCTTAGACTGCGAGACTTTTTTTCTCTTCTCAGTTCTCCAGCTATACAAGGGTCTCATCCGCCTTGTATGGAGTACTGCTCTCATATCTGGGCTCTGTTCACCGGCTTTTGATAGCAGTAGAGTCAAAGCCAAAAAAATGGGCTATAACTGTCCTGTACTTCTAGTCACTTGCACTCTCTATCTTTGTCGCGATGTTGGTGCTTATCTTCTTTTCTATAGTTACCGTACGCAAAGTCTCGAGGGAACTTATCCATTCGCTACACCACCCTTTACGAAGCCACGAACACAAGAGTTGCTGGTCGCACATGAGCTTTGTTAATTAGTAATCCAGACTGTTCGCTGTGTCTTCTCTTTCCTGCCACTCTGTTCTGTGATTCTCTTCCATCTTCGCGTATTCTCTACTCAATTTAATCTCCTCACTTTAAAGCTGCTTCTGTGTTCATCCTGACTTAATTTGCCTAGATGAATATTTGACGGACGTTCACACCTCCCACTGAAATAGGCGCGCCTTGAGCGCGAGTCAAGTGTAAAATATATAATATATACTAATATTATATATAAGTATATATATATATATATATATATATTATATAATAATATACTCTTATAATTTATTTATATATATATATCTGACATAACGCCTCGATAGCGTAGAGTTTGACTCGCAGACCTTCATACGAAGAGACCGTGTTCAATCCTCATCTAGCAGCCTAGTTTTATCTGCTGGGGCAGAATGAAATGACTACGAACACTCGGGGCTACAAGGTTTTGGAAAAGTTAAGGGCTCCGGGAGTTTTTTTTTTTTTAAAGTGTTCGTTTTTTTCGGGATTTCTGTAAGTTTTTCCGCCCCCCCCCCGTTGTATTTTTTTTTTTAAAAACCTTTATAAGGATTGAGCACGTAAAAGGAATTATTATATATAATATATATATATATATATATATATTTATATATATTATATATATAATATATAATATATAATTATAAATATAATAATACTATATAATATATATATATACTAATATTTATAATATATAATATATATATTAATTTATATATATATATATATATATATATATATATATATATATATATATGTATATAGTATAATATATATATAATATATATATATATATATATAATACTATATATATTATGGGTGTGTGTGAGTGTGTGAGTGTTAACGCGATCTTAAAAACTTCAACCAATTAAATTCTAGAATTTTTTTTTTTATATTTTATTTGAGAAAAAGAGAAGCAACTCGGAATATGAAGCACCATTAGCACCATGTCTATTTGATTTTTTAATTTGTGATTATCTGGAACTTCTTATTTAATCATTTAGGAAGAATTATGGTAGATTACTGACAATCATTTAGGAAGATTTGGGAGATTACTGACAATAATTTAGGAAGATTTGATTGATTACTGACAATCATTTAGGAAGATTTGGGAGATTACTGACAATCATTTAGGAACATTTGGGAGATTACTGACAATAATAAGAAGATTTGATTGATTACTGACAATCATTTAGGAAGATTTGGGAGATTACTGACAATCATTTAGGAAGATTTGGTAGATTATTGACAATCTTTTAAGAAGATTTGGTAATTTGGTAGATTATTAACAATCGCTTAGTAAGATTTGGTAGATTATTGACAATCACTTAGGAAAATTTGGTAGATTACTAACGATCATTTAGGAAGATTTGTTAGAATACTGACGCTATCTTTTATACCATAGGTCCCAGGTACTCGAGTACTCATCTTTTTATACGAGAGCTTTTTAAATTCATTTTTTTTGTTACATTTCAAGTGGTCTTTATTACAGATACTTTTTTTATATTTTTTTGTCTTTTTTTGCAACTTTAAAAAACATCAGTTTCTATAGTAGTGATATTTTGACAATCAAACTATTATTTCTTTGTGACAGAGTATTAGTAGTAACGAACCTTCCAATGTGGAAAATAGTACAACGCAAAAGCCTTGTTTTGGTAGGATGAAAATAGATCATAAAGGATATTCTATAAAACACTTCTTCTATTTCATTATTATTTTGTCTGTCTGTCTGTCTGTCTGTTTGTTTGTTTGTTTGTTTCTCTAAATATATATATTAATATATATTATATATATAGTATATATATATAATAATATATAATATATATATTATTTTATTATAATATATATGATTATATACTTTAAAGAAAGTATTACTTATATATATATATAATAATTTATATATATATTATATATATTATATAAATATATAATATAATATTATATATAATATATCTAAAATATATTATAAATATTATATATATCATCACCACCTCTCCCCCAAAATGGGGTTAGAGTGCTAGCATGCACCGAAAAAGAAATAGTAGAAAGAATATGACGCAGAGTCGAAAAAGAAAGCTCCCCTTGTATACTTTAGTGGAATTCTTGCAGTCAGAAGATCCACCTCGAGCTACGGGATCGCGACGAACCCTCACTATTAGCCGCTCACAAAACCCGCCATTCACTCCTGTTAGGCACTTTTTCTCGCCTCGTCCAAACTCACATTTCTCTCCTCCAGCATTCCTTAGACTCAATCCATTTTTTCTTCGATCTTCCAGCCGTCGTATTCCCAGCACACTCACCACTATACATCCGCTTAAGCCAAACGGACTGTCTCCATCCTTCACATGACCAACCATCCCACGTACTTCATTTATTTTCTCATTTATCCCCTTTCCTTCAACACATACTCCCTAATGCGTTCATTTCCTCATTTTATTCAATTCTTTTCCACCTAACACGCCCTAAAGAATGATCATTGAAACCCAGTGAACTTTAGATCTACTTATTATTCCAGACCATATAGTCTCACTATATTCTTAACACAGGTAACAACATACTCTCATTTAGACACTACTTACTCAAGACCTTAGTCCCCTTGCATTCACCAAAATTTAATTGCACCAGCCACCTTCCTGCCACACACAAACTTTCCTACTACACTCTGTCATCTCCTTCCCTTTCTAATCCACATATTCCTAATATGAAAACTCAAACACTCTGTTCCAGCTGATTCACCACTCTAGCATAACTTTCGTTCTGAGTCTCTCTTTATAAACAACCATACACACTTACTCTAGTCTACGTTTTAGTTACAAGCATGCCTCTACACACCTTTCGTTTATCTCTGTGACAAGCATGGTCTCTAGACACTTTCATAGTCTCTATATACTATGAATATATATATTATAGTATATTATTATTTTAAAATTAAAGTTATATTTTTAATCATACATATATATATATAGATATATGACATAATATATATATATATTAAATATATATAAAGTAAGAATAAAAATATTGAATAAATCTCGACTAAATTAAAAAAGATAAGAAACAATCATTATAAAACTTTTTCAAAAAATTTTTTTTTTTAATCTTATTTTTTTTTTATGTATTTTTGTATTTATTTATTATTTATATATTTTTTTTGCAAAGAATTTGGAACCTTTTATTTTATATGATGATATCTTTTATACGGAAAAAATTTGTTAAAGGTATTTATCTTGAAAGAAAAAATAGGCATGTGCGGCAGTTTAATGAATAGTAGATATATATATTATAATATTATTATTAATAATTATATATATATATAATATAATATATACTACAATATATATATATATATATATTATATATATATTATCAATTAAGGTATTTAATTTAAATCTTTAAATTTTGGAAAAAG
>JABUQX010104838.1:0-2500 GCA_015478945.1 Trachelipus rathkii | reverse complement strand
GGGTTTCAACGACTTTGACCTTTGCATATTATCCACAAAAATTTTAATACTAATCCTGGTGAAAGCAAAATAGACTATCTACAAAAAAGTATAATTAACACACACACTCATAGGCCATCCATCACAAAAAAAAAAAAAATCAACTAATTCCTCTTCTATTTCCTGCACTTTTCTCTACTTTATCAAGGTTCGGAGATGCCACCAGATCCAATATATGCATCCATAAAAATTTAAACAGGACTAATAAATATAATCCACTTCTAAATTTCTATTAAAAAAGTCTGAAATCCCAAATATTTACTCCAGCTCTGTTTAATAAAGTCACTTGTTGATGAATATACTAACTATTTAAAAAATTTTAAAACTATGTACCGTACAAAGTTTAGATGTATTTAAAATCAATGTGTTTGTTTAAATTTTTTTTTAAAAATGTTAATTTATTACTAGTATTAAAACTACCAAAACATAAGAAATGTACACTGGTTGCCAGACGTCAGGTTGCCATGGATGTTGAAAAGGCTATGTTGTCGTTCCCAGAAATTTCAATTTGCTTTGAAAATTGTTCATCAAATAATTTTTAGTCTTAGGAACGCTTGAACTGAAAGAGGTCTGCAAAGACGAAAGCTATTCGAATGCGTTCATAGGTTTTAATTATCAATACCATATGTCATGTAAGTTGCTTTAAATCTTAAGTATAAATTTAAAACTTAAATTTAAAAAAAAAAAAAAAAAAAAAAAAAAAAGTAAATATTGAACTACGATTATAGTGGTAATAACAAATACCAAATATAAATATATATATATATATATATATATATATATATATATATATATATATATATATATATATATATATATATATATATATATATATATATATATATATATATATATATATATATATATATATATATATATATATATATATATATATATATATATTTAATTTACACTTTTTAATAATTCAAATTATTTTTTAATATCTGTTAGAAATTTATATATATTCTTTCGTTTCTGAAATAGAACATAAAAAAATAAAAGTTTTAGCGGAATTTTTTTCTTATTATATATTTTATCTATTAAATTTAATTTTTATTAAATTGTAATGAAAGTATCCTATGTAATACAGGACAATACTAGTTTTGATGTTAATGTTAAATCTTTAATTAAATTTTAATTTAATTTGAAATTATAATGTAATTTTTAAATTCAATTTTTTTAATTTTAGATTTTTATTTCATATTTTTAATTTTTTTAAATTTAATTTTTAATTAATTCAATTGTAATTTAATTTAAAAAATGTTTTTTTAATATTTTTATTTACTTATTTATTTATTTATTTATTTATTTATTTATTTATTTATTTATTTTTTGTTTCCAGATTAAAAATTACTTTCAAAATATTGACCGTCTTCTTATCCACGGTAAGTAATTCTAGATTCAAATAGAAAAATAATTACCTATTTATTATTACCTATATACTATTCATTTTAAACATGCAATTTTTGTCCCAACTATTTTCGACCTTTTATTTTGCCCATAAAATAACGATATATCGATATATATTAAAAAAATATATACAATTATATACAAAAATTAATTTAATCACCATTTATCTACATCGAGTATTCCTAGTATATATATATATATATATATATATATATATATATATATATATATATATATATATATATATATATATATATATATATATATATATATATATATATATATATATATATATATATATATATATATATATATATATATAATTAAAATATATAAATAATTATATATATATATATATATATATATATATATATATATATATATATATATATATATATATATATATATATATATATATATATATATATATAATATATATATATATATATATATATATATATATATATATATATATATATATATATATATATATATATATATATATATATATATATATATATATTTTTTATTTATAAAACAGAAAAATAAAAATAAAAGATGCAAAAGTGAAGATATACAGAAAGGGATACATAAGTATTTAGAAAAGAAACATTTTATATAAATATATATATATATATATATATATATATATATATATACATAAATATATACAATTTCCGTATATATATATATATATATATATATATATATATATATATGGTCAGCATCCCGAAAAGGCCAGGCATGTAACTAAAAAACTATAACAGCTACACGAAAATAAATATCATTTTATTAATCAGGAGACATTTTTACCCCGGAAATTAAAAAAAAATAAAAAAATAACGCTTTTTAAAAAATTAAATTTGTTAAAAATGTTGACAAATTACATTTGGGAAATCGAACATGCTCGCTTACTCCGACTGAGCAAACAAAGGTGCCAAATGTTGATTTTTTTTCTTTTATAACTAAAGGATACTCCAGGTAAGCAAGGGCGATTGATAGAGTCGGGGTTTCTTGGCCTACCGGGGGACGACGGGGGGGACTTCGTCCC
>JABUQX010104837.1:32500-40601 GCA_015478945.1 Trachelipus rathkii | reverse complement strand
ATGATTTTAAAATGAGTTGGGGCCTAAAAGATAATAAAACACACCTGGCTCAAATACAAGTTAAAAGAACAAAGTTAATTTTTCAAAAGACGAATAAAATAATTTCTCGACCAATACATCGAGGTCCATATAGAGATAAGGTGATTAAACTCCGACCAATCCACAAGTAAGGAAAACATTTCCTTCTTAACTGCTTAAAGGATCTTACCGCTCCAGCATGTTTCAGTTTGAATATATTTATAAAAAGTAATAATAATAAACAATGATCTTGTCTATAAACTGGTAATTACCTTTGGACCTGGATTAGCTAAAATCCGCATGCGATACAAAAGGCTTATCCAAATTTAGCCTAATTTTAGGCCTAACGTAAGTTATTGCACCACATTGTACAGAAAAAGGTCAGTTGAAATATATTTTTGACCTGGAATTAGCCTAAATCGCCCCGGGCTACACAAAAAGGATTATCCTAAATTTAGGCCTAAAGTAGTTATTTTCAACACATTTTACAGAGAGAGGCCTCAGTTTCGTATCTGTAAGAGTGCGGTTGTTGTGTTTTCTCGTGATGGATTGTTAATGTACTAATAATTAATATATAAATAATAATAATAATAAAGAAAAATCAGAATTTATTTAAAAAAAACTTTTGAAATATTTTTAGTTAACATCGAGCGAATAATTTAAATGTAAGTGAATAATTGTTATTTTTTAAATAAGAACTTAGAAAAGATTTTAATAAAATACATATGTTAGCAGAGAAGAAATTATTTTGTTATTCTTATACTTATTACATGGCTAAAGATGATGTAAAAGCAGTAAGTCATAGAACAAAACGTACATAGCTTGGTGTAGAGGGTTGCTAGGGGCTGACCTTACTGATTTACTGATTTGAAAGAATTTAAGGTAACGTAAAATATATGTTTTAATAAAATTTTATAAAAATTTTAGTAAAGTTATTTTAAAATACTGATAGTTATAAATTTATAAACAAAAGTATTAACAGTTAATAATAATATTCTTTGTTCAAAGATAATGATTTATTTAGTACTTTATAGAAGTTTTAAGAAACTTTGAAATAATTTAAGTTATATTTGAATGAGAAATATAAATGTACGTGTTTATTTAAAACATAAAATTTTAATAAATTTATACGTTTAATATATGTGTGGGTGAGTGTGCGTGTGTGTGTGTGTGATTGTGATGTGTGTGTGAGTGTAAGTAAACCTGTGTGTGTAAGTAAATCTGTGTGTGTAAGTATATCTGTGGTTGTGTAAGTAAATCTGTGTGTAGGTGTAAGTAATCTCGTGTTGTGTAAGTTAAATCTAGTGTGAGTGTAGTAAATCTGTGTGTTGAGTGTAATGTAAATTCTGGTGTATTTGATGTAAGTAAATCTGCGTCACCTGTGTAAGTAAATCTGTGTTGAGTGTATAGTAAATTCCCCCCTTTAATTCACTGTGTGTGTGTGTGTGTTGTGTTAAGGTTGTTAAATGTGTAAGTGTCTTTGGGTAAATGTAAGTGTCATATGCTGAATGCTGTGTATAAGTTGTCAGTTATAAATGTACGTGTATAATTAAGTGTGTGTATGTGTGTGCCCCGTGTGTATTTAAGTGTAAATTAGTAAAGTAGTGCTATGGTAAATTGAAGTGTCATATGAATGTGTGTATAAAGTGTCATAGTGGAATTGTGTGTAAAGTGTAAGTTGTGTGTGTGTGTGTGTGTGTCTGTGTGTGTTTGCCGAATTAAAATTTGACATTCGGTGTGTCGTGTATGGCGTTCTAAATAAATAACATAGGCATGAAGTAATAACACTAAGTATATAAAAAATTATAATAATTAAAAATAAAAATAAAATAATAAAAATAATAATAAAAATGAAATTAGATTATTTACAATAACTCTCGACAAAGTATTTAAACAAAATTTCGGGTCATCTGTGTTAATAAATATAGATTGAAAGCAGTTTAAATATGAGTTAAAGCAGTAAAACAATTGTGAGCAGTTAAAGCAGGTAAAGCAGAAAGTTAAAAGAGTAAAGCAGAAAGTTTAAAGCAGTATAAAGCAGGGTAAAACCAAAAGCATTACAATCCCCCCTTGGGTTAGGTCCACCTCTATTGTATTTAACTGATTTACTGTTTTAAGGTAGGTAATGTTAATAAATATATGAGTTAAGCAGTAAACATACGAGTTAAAGCAGTAGAAAAGCAGAAAGTTAAAACAGTAAAGCAGAAAGTTGAAACTCAAAACCTTTAAAACTGAAAGTTGAAGATAGAAATCAGAAAGTTTAAAGCAGTAAAGCAGGTGGTAAAAACAAAAGCATATTAATCCCTTAGGTGTTAGGTAAACACCTCTATTGATTTACTGATTTACTGCTTTAAAGGTATGTAAAAATGGTGAGTAAAAGCAGTAAAGCAGTGAGTTTTAAAGCAGTAAAGCAGAAAGTTAAAGCAGGAAAGCAGTAAAAAACAAAAGCTTACTAATCCCTTAGGTGTTAGGTAAACCCTCTATTGATTAACTGATTTACTGCTTTAAGGTATGTTAAAATGTTTTTTATTAAATATTTCGTACAATTGTATTAAAATAAAATGATTTAATATCAGACACTCTGGATTTTTTTTCTTCTTACATACAATTTTTAAAAATTATAAATTTAAAAAAGTATTAAGTAAAAAGTATTAAGTAAAAAATAATGTTTAATAAATATATGTGTTTACATAATAGTCTGTAATGAGTTACAGTTATAGGTTCGCGAAAATGTTTTATAATAAAAATCGCTTTAAGTATGAAATAAAAAATGAATGACTTATAGTATATTTTGAAATAGAAAAATTCTTTGAAATGTTTAAGTATGAAAATAAAAAGAATGACTTAAGTATATATATTTTACATTCGCGCAGGGAAATATGCCCGCCTTGCGCGTGCGCACGGGGAGTATTTTGTGGCCGCGTCGCATATTGGGCCTGCGGTGATTGGTGACGGGCGGGGAGCGGGGGCGGGGCGGATCAGGGGCGCTCGTCTGTTTCGTCTGACTTTGTGCGGAAGGCGCATGCTGCGCCCTGGTGTTTCAATTATGACTTAGGGGAAGACATCAATATAGCTCGTTCTATGATGAATAGGGTAGAAAAAGCCTAGAAAAAGGTTGGGAAAATCATCAATGCCTTTGCGCATCAATCCATCAAAGTTGAGGCATCAATGCTGAGGCATCAATGCTGAGGCATTAATGTGAGGCATCAAAGTTGAGGCATCAAAGTTGAGGCATCAAAATAATCGATTGTTTTGAGTGGTACCGTGTACTGTGTGTGTGTAGTTTGTGCTGTGAGTGTAGTGTATAATGGGCTAGTGAAGTGTGTAATAAGTGTCATAGTGTATGTGTGTATAAGTGAAATAGTGTGTGTATATAAGTGTTAGAAAAAAGACTAACTCATAGTAGAAAGCATCCTACTAGCAATTTGTAATATACACCAATCGAATCCTCATACCTTATAACCTAGGGGTAGACACCCATATTAGGGCTATTCTAGGCTCAGGGGAGGCTAGAAAAGGCTTGAAAAAAGTGGCACTCAGTTGGCACTATGTGGCACTATGTTGGGCACTCATTTGGCACTCATTGCCACTCATTGGGCACTCACTTGGCACTCATTGGCACTCACTTGGCACACATTGGCTCATAGAATACTCATAGAATACTAATAGAACATCCCTAGATACTTCTTACGGTGATTGCGGAACCATCAAAGTTGAAACCATCAATAAATCTGAGTCATCAAAGTTGAATCATCAATATAGATGCCAAAGAGATGACGTCATCAAAGTGAGCCATAAAAATTGTTGAGGCTGAAATATCATGGTCAAACAAGGTTAAGACATCAAAGTTGTAGGGGCACGTGTATAGGTGCACGCTAGGTGAAGGCTGGTGGAGGCTAGGTGTAGGTGTAGGTGTAGGCTAAGTGAAGGCTGGGTGGAGGCTAGGTGTAGTGTAGCTAGCGTGAAGGCTGAGTGGAATCTAGGTGTAGGTGATAGGCTAGTGCCAAGGCTTTTGAGTGGATCTAGGTGTTAGGCTAGGGTGTTTGTTTGGACAATTATATGCATAGTGGTATTCAGATTTACAAATCAGACACTGTGTTACTCTTCCCCACCTGATTGGGTTCTTCCTTTGTGCTTGTTCTCTTCTGTTGTATGTAGTGTGTGTTGTGTGTGTGTGTGTGGTGTAGGTTGTCGTAGTCGTGATGTGTGTCCGCGCGCGCGTGTGTAGGTGTGACCGAAATATCAAAAAATTAGGGCTAAGCCCCGTTATAAAGGGTGGTCAAAAATTTGGTGGCCATAATCCTTTTGACCATGGAAGAAAACCAAAGGGGTGGTCGAAAAAATATTAGGGGGGGATACGTCGCAAAGTAGCTGAACGATATTCGTATATTATTGTCTATAATTGTTTATCATACACGGTTGCTGTACGCAACCGTTATGGCGCAACCCTACTTATCCAGTTTACGATCGTATCTGTGTTTTTTATTTCTAATATTTTATCATAACTTTTCATACCAAGAAGCCACTGTAACGCAACATACGTACAACTTAGCATCTGTTATTGTATTTAACAATATACTTATATTCCAACACATTTCTAACTTGCTTTTTTTGATGGCTCCTCCTATTTTTTACGTGTTCTTCTTCTTCGAAGGGTTGCAAAAATTAGGGTATGCGAAAAAAAAAAAAAAAAAATTAGGGTTGCCAAAATTTCAGGGTTGCCATAAAAATTAGGGTTTCTCAAAAAATAGGGTTCTCAAAAAATAGGGTTTCTCAAAAAATTAGGGTTCTCAAAAAATAGGGTTCTCAAAAAATTAGGGTTCTCAAAAAAATAGGGTTCTCAAAAAATAGGGTTCTCAAAAAAATAGGGTTCTTAAAAAATTTGGGTTCTAAAAAATTTGGGGTTCTCAAAAAAAATTTGGGTTCTTAAAAAAAATTTGGGTTCTTAAAAAATTTGGGTTCTCAAAAAAAGGTCAAGACCAAAAAGGTAAAGGTCAAAAAAGTAAAGGTAAAGTCCAAAAAAGGTCAAAGGCCCAAAAAGGTCGCGGTCAAAAAAAGGTCAAAAAGGTCGCGGTCACTTTCGGGGTCCAATATCCCTGTCCTACTACTACCGTCTACTTGAGATTTTTCATCTGCTATCGCAGTTACAGAAAAGTTTCAGGAAAAACTTATTCGAGTCCTAGAACCTCACTCTGAATAAACAGAAATCTTTTTACCATATTGCTTTACTTTTGTTGGAAAAAGTCTGTATATCTGTTCATATTTTCAATTATTATTTTTTTTTATTTTTATAAGTTGAACGACAAGAATATATAAAATGTTAAACAAAAAGTCGCAAAACGTAAAACATTCACTATCAACGGTTGATATTATACCCTTTAAAACAATATTCAAATCGATAGCTTCACACTGACACCACAATGTTATCTCATTACTAGGTAATGCTGAGAGAGAATTAAAAGACTTAATCTCTTTCTGATATAATTATATAGATAATAATAGTAATATATATATATATATATATATATATATATATATTTATATATATATATAAATTAATATATATCATATATTATATATATATTATATATATAATATATATTATATATATATATATATATATATATATATATATATATTATATATATATATATATATATATATTTATTTATTATTTATTATTTATTTATTATGCTTTCCACTTTTTCCCGCTTGAGCGGGTAGTGGTACGTACAGCCCTCCCTCATTCACACCCCCCCCTCATCTCGCCCTCACCCACCCCCTCCACCCCACTCTATCCCCCGCAAACACCTTACCCTCTTCCTCCCTCATCCCTCCCTCCTCCAAGCATTCCTTTTTATCCATCCATCCACCTCTTCTTGGTTCCCCCTCCTCTCCTTCCTATCCCCTCCGCCTCCCAAACTCCCCTAACCACTCTCTGTTCCTCCATTCTCACCAAATGCCCATACCATCTTAACATTCCCTTCTCGCTCTTCCCACCAACCCATTTCCTCCAATCACATCTCTTCCCTTCACCAACCCTATCCTGATCCTCTCCCTCACTAATCCCAACAACGCTCTCAACCCCTTCATACTCAAAAATACTTCAACTTCTCCTGCCTAAGCACTCATACCCCCACGTTTCACACCCATACAACACCGCTGGTTACACAAACTTTTTTTCAAACATTAACTATCTTAACTTTCTTGTGATAAATCCCCCCCATTTTCCATTACTTCTCTTCAGCACCACTCAAGCTCTCATACCTTCTCCTTACTCTATGTTCTATCTCCTTCCTTCATCCCTCCCCCCTTACCCAAATCCATCCCTAAATATCTAAAAATCTTTACTTCTTCCAAAACTACACCCCCCTCTCTAACCTCTAACCCCTCCCTCTCCTCTCTTTCCTCCTCCTCCTCCTCCAAACACTAACACTTTACTCTTACCCGGATTTATTTTAAGCCCCTTTTGGTCCGCACATTTCTCTCAAACTCCCCCACCAAAAACCTCAACCCTCCGCGTTCTTCGCCCAGTGGCAGTACATCCGCAAACAGTATTCAATGTTCACTTCCCTTCTATTCCCTTTAGCCAGTTCCACCCCCACCCTCCCTTTTCCCTCACCATTCCTCTGCAAAACACTATCCATAAACAAATTGAAAAGTCATGGCGAACATTACACACCCCTGCCTCAGACCTCTCACCACCCCAAACATCTCACTCTCCCCTCCTAACACTCTCACACACATTCTACTATTCCTATAAAATGCCCCTAATACCTTTACCTAATTTACCCCCCACTCCATTTTCCTCCAACACCCCCCACAATTCACCCCTCTTCACTCTATCATATGCTTTCTCTAAAACTTTTAAAAAACACCCATACACTTTCCCTTTCCTCTCTATACTTTTCTCACAAGCATCTTTAATGTAAACACTTGGTCCACACACCCTCTTTCCTCCCTAAATCCTCCTTTTCTTCCCCCATTCTCCCCTCCGTTAACCCTCTCACTCTCTCAATCAGAATTCTACCATACCTTTCCCTACCACACTTAGAAGACATATACCTCTATAATTCCCACCATTCCATCCTATCCCCTTCCCCCTTATACAGGGGAACCAAACACCCATCCTCCCAACCCTGCGGTACCACACCACTCCTCCAACATATATTATATAACCTATACAGCCACTCCTCCACCCCTTTACCACCCTTCTGTAACATTTCCATTCTCACACCATCCATACCTGCGGACTTCCCCCCCCCTTTTTTTTCCTTTACTCAAGGCCCTAATAATTTCCTCCAATTGTATTTCATCCTCCCCCTCCCCTCCCCCCTTCATTCCCCATCCTCACCTCTTGCAAATCTTCCTCTCCCCTCCCCCACCCAACCTTCATTTAATAAGTCCATAAAATACTCCCCCCCACCATCTTCCTCACCTTACCTCTCCTCCTATCCACTCCCCATCTCTCCCTTAATCCTCTCCCCCAACCCTCCTTCCTCTTCCTTTTTTATTTACTTCTTTCCAAAACATCTTACTCCCTGATTCAAAATTTTCCGTCACACTTTCTACACCACTTCACTTTTGCTCTTCTCTTCGCCCTCTCCACCGCCCTCTTTGCCTCCACTCTAACCACTTCTATATTCCCTCCTAGCTTTCCTCTCTCTCCTACTTCCCAACCATTTCAAATAAGCCTCCTTTTTCCTTTCCACCACCTCCTTCACCTCCTCACTCCACCATTCACTCCTTTTCCTTCTGCTTGCACCCACCCTTTTACTCCACATACCCTTCTAGCCTCTTCAACATACTGTCCCCTTAAATCTTCGTTGGTATTTCCCCTCCACCCACCCAATTGCCTGTCCCTTTCACAGTCTCCCACCTATCCTCCACACCCCTCCCAAACTCCCTCTTGCACACTATCTCCTTCCAATTTTTCCACCTTTATCACAGATTCCACTCTTCTTTTCTCCCTTTCCTAATTCATCACCTCTCCTCCCCACCTTAGCCTTGCAACTACCAAAATAGTTGATCCGATATCCCCCTCCCCGCCCCCCTAAATACATTTAACATTTAAGCAATCTCC
>JABUQX010104837.1:20000-27500 GCA_015478945.1 Trachelipus rathkii | reverse complement strand
AAATATGGGTAGAGTAATCTCGACACATTCGAGAATAAATATACATATAATTTGTGATAGCATCCCATGTGGAAAAATAATTAATATTATTTGCTATTTATATATACTAATATATAATATATATATACTTAATATTATATATTATATATTATATATATATATATTTAAACTATATATAATATATTATATATATATATATTATATATATATATATATATTATATAATATTATATATATATATATAGTATAATAATATTATTAATATATTATATATTATATATATTATATAATATATATTAATATATTGTATATTACATATATATATAATTTCATTAATATTCTGTATGTATCTATGTTTATATGACGATATAATGCATTATATTAATATATTATATATAATATATATTTAATATATTATATATATATATATATATTATTAAATATAAATATAATATATTATATTATATATATAAATATATATATTATTTTTAATATAAAAATTGATAAAAAAAATAATTCTAATAATATGACATTAATATTTATAAAATATAATCGTTATATAATATATATTATATTATATAATTTATTAATTAATATATATTTTATTATTTAATAATATATTAAATTATATATATTATAATATATTTATTAATATTTAAAATTATAATATAAATATATATATAGTATTTTCATTATTCTGCAATTGATAATTAATATGACCGGATGCACTATATATATTATATATAATATATATTATAAATATTAAGATATAATTATATATATATTATATTATATATATTATATATATATATATATATATCTATATATATTAATATTAATATATATATAATTATATATATATATATATATATATATATATTATATAATTATATATATATTTATATATATATATTATATATAATATATTATATATATATTATATATTAATATATATAATAATATTAAATTAATAATAAATTAAATAAATATATAATATAATAATTAATTAAATAATAATAATAATAAGAAGTAATAATTAATAATAATAATAATAATAATATTAATAATAATATATAATAAATAATTAAGATAATAATATAATAAATAAAATTAATTAATATATGAATATAAATGTTAAAGTATTATTTTAATATAAAGTCTCTTACTTAATAAAGATTTTTAATATATATTTATTTAAATAATAATGAAAATTTTACATTTAATTTTTACCATAAACATTATTGATATCAGTTTTTACTTTTTCAAAATATTACTATATTAAGTCTAATTAATCATATAATTATTTAAGCCTAAATTCTTTTTACAGTATACCAAAAGCGAAGGAAAGTTTCATCCTTGATTTCGTCAAAATTCTAGCAATAGAATTTCCAGTTAGCGCAAAGTTAGATTTAAAATGAATGTGATATATACTAATTATTACTCTAATTTATAAAAAATTATAAATGATTCATTACTTTAGCTACTTAAGGTTAGTAATACTTATATATTAATATGAACTGATAAGCAGATATATTTTATTCATTATATATTATCACTCAAGAATTTTTGTAGTTAGAGATTATTTTTTCTGTATTTTAGACACAACGAGAGAGAGAAATCAATAAAAGTCTATCATATTTTTACGTAGAGTATATAAATATAACACCTCAACATAACAGTTTGTATATATTTCCTGAATCAATAGACGATACACTCTCTAAAGTCCAATAATCAGAGTTTGTTATGGATTTGCCATCATAATAATTAATTTTTTAATTCAAACTCAATAAGCTTAGTACTTTAAACAAGTAATAATAATAATAATAATAATAATAATAATAATTTGAAAATAATTAAATATAAGATCCATAATAATGGTAAAAATGTTATGGGTGTAATTTCGATATAATAGGATCAATAATACATAGTCATTTACCTATTAATATAATCTCAATGAATAAGAATAATTATTATCATTACGTGAGAATAATGATAATAATATTATATACTTATGGCTTCAGATACGCATAAATATATTAATAATTATATAAATATATTAATAATATAATAATAATATAAAATAAAATAAATATATATAATAATATAATATATATTAAATAAATTTAAATAAATAATAATAATTATTATAATAATATATAATAATAATATAATATAAATAATTAAATTAATAATAATTAAATTTATATATAATAATAAATTATAATAATTAATAATAATAATATAATAATTAAAAAGTGAGATGCTCTAACTAGTTCAAATTATTTGATATATTAATTATATATATATTTATTATATATATATAGTATATTAATATATATATACTATTATATATATATAGTTAATATATATATATTATATATTAATATATATATATATATAATATATAATAATATTATTATATATATTAATATATATATATATATTAATTATAATATATATATAATATATATATATATATAATATATATATATATATAATTAATATAATAGTATTAATATATATATTAATATATATATATATAAATATATTATATCACATACTTATTTATTGCTTTTTTTATAGGGAAGTAGATAATTAGTGATATTATTAACAACCTTTACCTTTAAGATGAATACGGTTTCTCCTAAAACAGTTATGTTAAAAATAGTTTATAATACCAAAAAATTCTAACACTACGAAGTAGTCCAGCTACGCTACCATAATAGTAGCTCAAGCTCAAAATTCATTATATAGTACAAACCACTCACATATAAAGTAAAATCTGCACATCCAGCGTCCTCTGAAAAAGTGAGAGGCGATCAAGCCCAACGAAAGTGCTTGACATGTGTGTTAATGTAGAAGTCTAGTGTGTAATTGATAAAGAATATTATTGTTATAAGTATTAATCTTATTACTTTTAAAAGATCTTTTACCTTTTTGTAAGCTGGCAATTCTATTTTCCTCTTATCTATGAAAGCGTCATTTAGAGCCATTTTCCATTCATCTAAAGTTAATCTCATGGGCTCTCCTCCCCTTCTTCCATTCAAATAGGTAAGTCGACAAACAATTAATCTTCTGGTTTCAACAAATAATGCCCTAGAGTTAATCCCAGCTTCACTTTCGTTAATTTCTTTAAGTCTTTGAAGGATATAATTTCTTACGTCCTTTACATCTTGATGACTGGGCAAATTTATCGGCTGACGAAGTTTTAAAGCTCTATCATAACTCAGATCATGTTCAGATTTTCCAAAATAATTTTCCCAGAATCGTGAAATATTTGCCAAAAATTCAGTAACATCATTTGCTTCTTCTTTTTTCCCTTCGGATATGTATGTTTTCCAAGTACAAGTACAAGTACTCCTAGAATTGTTCAAGCTACAAGCTAACAATACAAGTACTTCTAAAAGAAAAAATTTGTTCAAGTAAACAAGCTACTGCGTTATCAAGTACAAGTACAAAGTACTTTATGAAAACTTGCATATAATATATATAAATATATATATATTATATATATATTATATATATATATATATATATATATATATTATATATTATATATATATATATATATATATATATTATATATATATATATATATATCTCATCATCATCATCATCATCATCATCATCATCATCATCATCACCACCACCCATCTTTATCTCCCCAAGACTGGAGGCAAAGTGCGTAACATTTACCGGAAACATAAAAATAGTAGAAAAATATGAAGCAAAAGTAGAAAAGAAGGCCCAGCCTTACCGCCCCCTTTATGCCAATTAGTGAGAACTCGTCCCAGTCAGAAAATCCACCCAGAGCTTCACGGGACATCCATTGACCCTCAACTATGACCTCTCTCAATGTGGGTTCATTTCCTTTTATGTCCCCAGGTGCGGCTACAACCATAACCTTCCTCACAAAACCCACATTTCACTCCTGTTATGCTCCTTTACTTTCTCGCCTTGCCAAACTTCACATTTCTCTCTTCAGGCATTCCTTCTTGACTCATTCCACTTTTTCTTCTGTCTTTCCCATCCGGTCGATTCCCAACACACTTACCACTATAAATCCGCTTAACCAACCGATCTGTCATCCCATCCCTTTCCACATGACCAAACCATCTTCAACGACTTTCATTTATTCTCTCATTTACCGATTTCTCCCCACCAAACAACTCTCTAATACGGTTCATTCCTCATTTTATAATTCTTTTCACAGCTAACACGCCACTAACATTGTCCATCTGAACACATTGTAATTTAGATCTATACCTCTTATTCCAACCATTGTCCCAACTACTATGCATTAAACCACGGGTAACAACATACTATTCATGTAAGACCCTAGCCCACTCAACACTTAGGTCCCTACATCCACAACGATTTAACTGCACAAGCCACCTTAGTGCCATTCACAACTTCCCTACTACACTCTGACTCCATCCCGCTCCCTTTTCATTAAAACATATATCCTAAATATTTAAAATTCAGACACTTTGTTCCAGCTGCTCACCATCTAAAATAACTTCACACTGAGGTCTCTCCTCACTCACAACCATAACCTTTTTCATACTCTTATTGATGTTGGCTCTGAAACTCCTTTTTTTACACACCCTACCAAACTCACTATACCAATCCTCTAAACTCTCTTCAGATTCGCCACACAAAACCAAATCATCCTTCATATAATATAGGGAACTTTCACTCTCTTTCCATTCTACCATCATTTCTAACTCTATCCCTGTCACCCCTACTTAATTCTTTCATAACCTCATCCATATACAGATTGGATTGGCAAGGAGACATACCACAACCCTGCCCTCACTCCGCTATAATATTAAACCAATCACTTTTCGGAACTATTATTCTTACACATGCTTTACTATCGTCCATACATACTTTGATTCTATTCACAGAAAGCTTACCACAAAACACCCATATCACAACCACCTGCCATAGATTCCCATTAATCATATTATACGCCTGTTGCAAATCCATTATAAATACTAAATACATTTTATTCTTTCTATTCCTCACTTTTCCCAATCAAAGGTGTGTGCGAGAGTGTGAGAGTGTGTCCACACATCCTCTAACCACTTCTAAACGCCCACCTGTATTCTCCCCAAATAGTTCTTCCACTTCATTCGACGCACTCTTTTCACCAAAATACCTACATATCTACAACACTCAATTAACTAATTACCCTATAATACTTACAGTTACCTTTTTCCCTTTACCTTTATATAAAGGGACTAATATTGACCTCCGTCCAATCCCTCGGAAAACTATAACCCCCCATCCATAAAACCGTTTCTGTTATGCAACTTCCAAATCCAATGAGAATCACCATCTCGCCTATATATATATATATATATAATATTATATATATTATTATTATATAATATTATATATATTTTATTTATATATATATATATATATATATATATATATATATATATATATATATATATATAATATATATAATATAATATAGTATAATATTTTATATTGGTTTGTGAGGTGAATCTGAAGAGAGTTGAGAGGATTGTAGAAAGATTTTGGAGGTGTGTAAAAAGGATGTTTGTTTTGGAAGTAAACGTAGCATAAGAGTAAGGTTATGGTTATGAGTGAGACAGTCCTCAGTGTGAAGTTATGCTAGGTGGTGAGCAGCTGGAACAAGTGTCTTTTAAATATTTAGGATATATATATATATAATATATATATATTATATATATTATATATATATATATATATATATATATATATATAATATACACGCTATATATATATATATATATTATATATATATATGATATTATATTATATGTTGACGAAAAAAGGGAACGGATGAATGCCGAGTGTAGTTAAGTAAGTTGTGAATTGCAGGAAGGAGGCTGGTTGCAATTTAAATCCTTGGTGGATGTAAAAGGACTAGTTCTGAGTCGCTAGTGTCTTGCTTGATGGTAAGTTGTTACCTGTGTTAATGTATAATAGTTAAGACTATGGTCTGGAATAAAGAGGCATAGATCTAAAGTACAATGTTCAGATGGACAATCTTAGCGGAGGTGTTAGGTGAGAATAAATTGATAAAATGCAGGAATGAACGTATTACAAGAGTTGTATGGTATTGGAAAGGGATAAATGAGAATAAATGAAAGTATTTTTAGATGGTTTGGTCATGTTGAAAGAATAGGATGCATAGTCGGTTGGTTAGCGGATGTATAATAGTGGGAGTGTGTTGGGAATCGAACTGGGCTGGAGACCGAAGAGAAAGTTGGATTGAGTCAGCAAAAGAATGTCTGCAGGAGAGTAAAATGTGAGTTGGCAGGGGCGAGAAAAAAAGTGCCCATAATAGGAGTAAATTGGCAGGTTTTGTGAGGGTGTATGCGTTGTGGCCCACCTGGCCAAGGGAATGAACCCCACATTGACGAGATGCCATAGTAAGGGTCCGTCGCGGTCCGTGAAGCTCTAGGGTGGATTTCTGTCTGCGACGAAGTTCCCACTTATAGGTATAAAAGGGAGGTAAGGCTGGCTTGGCTTTCGACTTGCCTTGCCATTATTCTTCTACTACTCTCTGTTTTCTGGTACATGTTACGCACCTTACCCCAGGCTTGGGGGAAAAAAGGTGGTTGATGATAAATATATATATATATATAATAGTATAATATATATATATATATAATATATATATATATTATAATATATATATATATATATATATTTTATATATATAATATATATTTTTATATTTATATATATAGTATAAGATACTAGTACTGACATACTTTAAATTCATAAAGGGTAATTTATTTAGAAAACATTTATTAAAAATATTAATATAAATTATTTAACGAAAATGAAAAAGCAAAATAAAAAAATTATTGGCAAGCAAAAAGTACTTGCAAGTAAGAAGCACAAGTACCAAGTGCAGAAGGTTCAAGTACAAGTACACTGATTTTTGATATTGCAAGTACAAGTACACTGGTTTTTGATATTGTAAGTACAAGTACAAGGACAAGTACTCCAAAAAATGTACTTAAGTACAAGTACAAGTACAAGTATTTGTAATACCCAACCCTGAATATATATATATATATATAATATAGGTATATACTATAATATATATATATATATATAATATATATTATATATATATATATATATATAATATTATATATATATATATATATATATATATATATGATATTACTTTTTAGAAATATATATAATATAAATAATATTACACTATATATATATATAAAAAAATATATATATATATATATATATATATATCATTATATATATATATATATATATATATATATATATATATTACCATTATAGATATATATATATATATAGTATATATAGTATATATATATATATATATATATATATATAGTATTATACTCGTATATAGAATATAATTTACTATATTTATAAAATATATCTATATATTATATATAGTAATATATATATATATATATATAGTATATATATATATAT
>JABUQX010104837.1:0-15000 GCA_015478945.1 Trachelipus rathkii | reverse complement strand
TGTACGTAAAGGTAAGTTGAAAAACAAAAAGGAATGTAATGTATAACTACCATATACTACAAAGAAATATATATAGTATATATAATAGTATATATATAATATATTAATATAATGGACATAGAATAAATAGAGTCATGTATATAATTTATATATATATAATTATATATATATATATACTATTATAAATACTATATATTATATATAATAGTAATATATAGTATATATACATATTATATATATACTATATATATATATAAATATATATATATATTAATATATATATATAACTAGTAAATGAGTTAACCCATTTTTCAGAATCTGTGGAAAAAAATCCTGAAAAAAACTGAAAAAAAACTGAAAAAAAAACAATAACCCAGGGTTTTTTCTGTTTTTTTTCTGAATAAAACGAAAAAAAACCCTTGGGTAGTTGCCGGTTTTTCGAAAAAAACCAAAATTATTTTGCAAACCCTGCCTTAGGCAGATGTTCCGGGTAAGCTGTTGACGACCAGGTCAATCCAGCAGTTGTGAAATTACTTAAGGGGTTATTTTTCAATATATATATATATATATATATATATATATATATATATATATATATATATATATATAATTTTATTAATTATAATTTATATATATATATATATATATATATATTATATAGATAATTATTATATATATTATAATATATATATATATATTCACTCCTTTAAAAAGATGTTACATAAAAAGACATGATATCGAAAAATCGCCGAACCCTACGCAGAATGCAACCCTTACAGTGTCACGTGTTAGCTAAAACCCCAATAGAAAGAGCGCAAGTGTTGCCAAAAGTTGGTTTTTTAATCATCCTCCAGAAAATATGTTAATTTTTTATAATATTTTTATTAAAGGGCTCGTAAGCCGACGGTGGGACAAGAGGGGGTGGGGGGAACTTCGTCCCCACCTCTCGTCCCCCGGTGAGGCCGAGAGACCCTGACTCGTTTCCATCTTTGCGGTTTAATCTGGGGGGGTTTCGTTTAGTTAAAAAAAAAATTTTTGGCCAACTCTGGAGCTTCTATTGCCTTGAAAATAATTCGAAAAAAAAATCCGATTATATCCTTCGCTTCAATATATATTAGTATATATAAATATAATATATATATAAATATATATATATATATATATTATTTAATATATATATATATATATATAATATATATATATATATATATATATATATATATATATATATATATATATATATAATACGGTTTTGTGCGGTTAAACGGACAGGATCAATATATATATATATATAAATATATATATATATTATATATATATATAATATTATATATATATAAATATATATATATATATATATATATATATATATATAGTATATATATATATACTATGATATATATAATATAATATATTATATATAATATAATATAATATATATATATATATATATATATATTATATAGTATATATAATATATATATATATATATATAATATATATAGTATATATATATATATAATATATATATATATATATATATACTCATATATATATATTATATATATATAGATATATATATATATATATTAAATTTGAGATGTGTTTATTAATATATTTTTAATCTTCCCACAACAAAAAATATAATTAAAAATAAATTATAAGCCTGGTTGATACTTTTTCATTATCTTATATTTAATAATAATTTCATTATTATTATAATTACTTTAATGTCATTAAAAAAAATTAACTTTCACATTGAAAAACTACAGTTAAAGCAAAATAATAATCTTTAATAAACATCAAATTAATTTTTGAAATCTATTATATATATATTATATATCTATATATAATATATATATATATATTATATATATATAGATAGTATATATATAATATATATATATTATATATATATATATATATAATATATTTATATAGTATATTATATATATATATATATAATATATATATATTATATTTATATATATATTATATATATATATATATATATATATATATATATATATATATATATATATATATATATATATATGATATAAATAAGAAAAAAAACAAAAATATATATATATTATATATATATATATGAGGGTGGGCCACTTCCGCTCTTTAGTCCGCTTAGTCCGCTTAGTCGCTAGTCGCTAGTCGCTAGTCCGCCTCCGCAGCGGACTACCAGAATAAGAGTGCGGACTAGCGACTTAGCGGCAGATGGTCCGGAAATTAGCGGACTTTGCACTTGCGATCAAAAAAAGTTTTCGTCTTGTATTGTTCCAAACCTTTTGAAAAATTAAAGTTATAGTTTTACTTATTAAGTTTTATTTTAAGTTTATAATTTATTATACTTTTAGTCTAAGACTTTTTTGTTTATTAATAATTAAACTTCCAAAAAAAAACAATCTCAACCTCCTTAAAGGGTACCAAGTAGTAATAAATAACATTTAAAATTGATTCTTATAGACTTGTGGAAATGGTTATTACCGTCGATCTGTAACTTTTAATTAATTTTATATTACTATAATACTAGGCAATTATCGAAATCAATTCTGTGTTAAAACCCAAACTATATATAATATATAATATTATATATATATATATAATATATATTACATATATACTATACTATATATATATATAGATAATATACTATATATATATATATATATATATATATAAATATATAAATATAATATATATATAATATATATATATATTAATATATAATATATTATTATATATTATATTATTATAATATATATATATATATATCATATCATATATAAATATATATATATATATATATATATATATATATATATATATATATATATATATATATATATATATATTATAGCATGGGTAAGCAAGCGCGCTTATAAAACTGCACCTCTACATAAATATACACAATGTGAAATCTCATGTTTGCAACATGAGATTTGCAGTATATCACTTCGATGCAGCAAGATTTCGGTACGCATGTTCGTCTTTATTCTACTGAATTTTTGGTATTTAAAGTTTTTACCAAGCATTGTTGTGCCTTATAGCATACGTTATAGCTTTTAATTGTGAGCAGCTAATCTTTTTGAAAGAAGAACATTGCAGGAGAAGAGGAAAATCTGAGATTTGTCAATATTCATTCAATTTTTCATATATTATAAATAAATTTTTGTAAGGATATATACTATTTAGTATTTAATATTAAAACCTTTTGTGAAGTCGCACATTATTAGCGGAAAACGTGCGGACGTGCGGACTTGCGATAGCGGAGGTTTGATGGTCTGAATAGGTGCGGAGGAGCGTTAGCGGACTACGTTTTCTCGAGGTGCGGAGGTGCGTTAGCGGACTACCCCTAAATGAGCGGGGTGCCCACCTCTGATATATATAAATATATATATATATATATATATATATATATATATATAATATATATATATATATATATATATATACCTCTTTAATTATAGATGGCCTATATATATATATATATATTATATACTATATATTATATTATATTATATATAAATATATATATATATATATATATATTACTATATATCATGTGTCTATATATGGTGTGTGTGTGAACAGATAGTGGTGTGTGCTTTGTGTGTTGTGTGTATGTGTGTGTTGTGTATGCAGGTAAGGTGAAAAAGAAACGTCTTTTTAAGAAAATAAAAAGAAATGTTTTTTCATGAAAAATTGATAAAAAACTTTTTTTTTTTTTTTTTTTTTTTTTTTTTAACCTTTAATTATCAATCATCAATTCTAATCTGTGTAGTTTTTCAACCATGTAAATAACATCAAATAATTTTGAAAGCCAAACTATTTTATATATAATATATATATATATATATATATATATATAATATATGTGTTTGTTTTGTTTATATATCTAGATATACTATCTTAGGATATATATATATATATATATATATATATTATATATATATATATATTTATATATATATATATATATATATATATATTATATATATATATATATCTATATCTATATATATAATATATATATATATATATATATATAGGGTGATTCAAAATTATGGTAAAAATTTTTGGTAACTGATAAGAAATCCAAAAAATAAAGGTAAAAGTTCTTATAAAGGTATGACGTAATGTGCTTAGTTTTCCGTCTGACTGTCTGTATGTGTTTTTTATTAAATATTTTGTATCTACGAACCAAGCAGGTTACAAACCCCCTATTTGGGATGAGTACTGTTGTGTGCAGTGCTAATGACATCAAAAAAAGTATCAAATTTACGATAAAATTAAAAGTATTTGAGGCCACATTCCATGAAAGCGGATGACTTAGGTTAAAAGTTAAGGAAACAAAAAAAACCGGCATATAAACGCATACTTATAAGCTATTATATAGCATTAATAAATTATATATTTAAAAAATAAGGGAGAATGTAAATTTTATTAATTGAAAACATCTCATTTAAATAATAACAACTCTTCCACAAACAGCTACTCCTTCCATTAAACATTTCAACACATTGTTGACCAAAACAACCAACTACTGTATACAATAAATGCAGTCTGTTTGTGTTACGTATTGAATGTAATTCATGTGACTAGTGTGTTTCTCTTACGATGTTTCTTTCGTTATGAATATGGATCGTAAATTACCACGTGTATTCATACTTTGAACTAGCCGACATGCATCTAATGTATGGAATGGCACCTCTGCAATAGTTCTGCAGCAAGACGTTTGTAACCAAGAGAAAATATTCCCAACCGAATTTGTTCAAGCGCAAGGTTTTTTGCCCACTATATCCATCAACGTACTGTCTGAAAGGCGTATTGTGCATCAAAGAGCACACTAATTGCAGGCAGACCCGCATCTATTAGGACTGTTGCACTTATAAAAGAATTAGTTCTTAATGAAATTTTCTGGGCTCCATGAAAGAGTACGCGAGAATGTCGCCACAGATTTAATTCGAACCATATCTAGTATTTAGAGGATTACATAGACCGAGCAACAGTTACATCCGTACCACGTCCATCAGGTGCATACTCTATTGCCCACGTGACTATGCTTCCTTCGTGTTAGTTATTTGTCAATGGTTTTTAACAAATGTAATTGATCCAAACTTTTTTAACGAGGTTTTATTTACCGACCGAGGCTCCACTTTACAGGAACAGCTGTTCGTTAAACGTCATAAAGAACTACCACATTTGGGCAGACGAGAATCCTCATGCCATTAAACAAAATCGTTCAGAACATCAGTTTTCAGTAAACATTTGGGCAGGAATTTTACATGATCATGTACTTATGTTCGAGCTTCCTCCCAGGCTTAATGGCATAATCTACTTAAACTTTTTGAAACATGAGCTCCGTACCTTGTTTGATGATGTGCCTCTTCAGTTGCGCCAAAACATGTGGTTTATGCATGATGGGGCTCCTGCACACACTTTAGTGCTGCAGTTCGTGAACACCTGAATGAGACCTTTCCCAATTAATGGATAGGTCGAGGTGGCCCAGTTCTGTGGCCAGCAAGGTCACCAGACCTAAATCTTTTGGATTATTACCTTTGGGGACATTTAAAGACCTTACTATACTCTCTCCCTATCGACACCGTTGAAGACGCTCGATGTAAAGATTATCAATTGGAATTTGAAAACGATCAAACAGGACAACCTGGAAAATTTTGAATGGGTCCGACAATCGATGAGAAGACGTCTGGACGAGTGTATTGGGAACAACGGAGGTCATTTTCAAAATCATTTTTAGTCTTTTGATATCATTTGAAGGTGCTTTAGAAACAGTATGTTTATGTTGTACAAAATTAAACCTATCATACAATAATAAAATGTTTATTACACCTCCTATCCGAATGAGTTAGTTTGTCCTAAATACTTTTAACGCCGCCATTATTAAATTTAAGTTCGTAAACTCCACTTGGTTTCTAGAAAAATATTTATAAACAAAAACACATACTGACAGCCAGACGGAAAAAACTAAGCACATTACGTCATACCCTTTATAGGAACTTTATACCTTTATTTTTGCATTTCTTATTACAATTACCAAAAATTTTTACCATAATTTGCAGCTCCTTGTGTGTGTGTACGGTAATTAATATATTTTAATAAAAAAATAAAGCAAAGAAAAATTTTTTTTTTTCATTGAAAAGCGATAAAAAACAATGTTTTTTTTTCTTTATTGCCAATATTTTTAAATTTTCTTTTCAGTGGTTAGTGTTCACTACCAGTCTCTTTATTTAATGCTCATAAGTTTTGAGCCCAAAATATTTAAAATTAAGCAATCTAAAACAACAATTATTTTAAACATATTTTTCACTTTTCTTAAAACAGAAATTTGATTTATTTTCTAAATTTCTATTAAGATGTAAATACATATATATTATATAGGACACCATATACTACATAGCTATATGAATAGAAAATATATATATTATATAATATAATATATATATATATATATATATATCTCATAAATATATATTTTAGTCATTTATATTAATGTGAATGGATACATTCCGGTCTCTATCCCTTGAATAATACTGATAAATCTTGCTTTATTAAAAATTCTTTGCCTTCAAATCCAGAAACTCGTGCTTTAATACATTTCATCCCGGATTGGCAAAAATTCAGCTCTTCGAGTCTCTATTTAAAACTTTTCTTTGTAGAAATTGCAACAATCTTTCTATTTTTTTCTATCTCACTCTCTATCCGACATTTTGCAATTTTAAAATGTCTACTCTAACTTTACTTCTTCCTTTTTCCCTCCTTTTGTTTATCTCTGTGGTAATACTTGTCTCTTATATTCTGCTAAAGCTGAAATCTTTGTTCAAACTTTTCTCTCTAATTCCACTCTAGACGGTTCCAGAGATATTCCTTTTCTCCCCCTCCATTTACCTCAATAAAATCTTTGTTCTGTTTCTCCGCCATTTCTTTGAGGCCATTAACATCAGAAGGCGGAGCATGCTGAATTTATCCCTCCAGAGGTCCTCAAAACTTGTGATTCTGAGTTTCACCCTGCCTTCAAAACATGTTTCCTCACTGCCAATAAACTTCAACCTTTCCCTCTACCAGAGAGAATGCATTCATTCAACATGTGGTGAAGAACCGAAACTCCAGTCAACAATTAAACTATTATCATATTGCTTTAAAATCTGTTTTACCAAAAGTTTTCGAATCTATTCTTAACAAGATTTAGAATCATCTTAATTCTTCTAATTTATCTTTGATTGTCAGTATGAACTCTGTAAGGACCATACGACTGGTGATCTTCTTTCCTTTCTATCCCGACTTTTGTGTTCTCTTCTCTTCCGTTTTTCGGTGAATCTTATTCTGTGGCGCTAGACATATCGAAGGCTTTCGATAAACTCTGACACAAAGCTTTAATATCTAAACTTCCCACTTTCGGTATTTTTCCTTCTCTTCCTTTGCTTCAGTCGTTATATGGCTGCTATTGTAGATAGCTACCATTTATCCTTTAAATCTATCTATAGTGGTGATCTACAGAATTCTTTTCTATCCTCAACTCTTTCTTTTTATTTTGAATCAATTGTCTATTTGTCACTGTGTCTCCTCTCCACTCCTAGGGGGAAAACTTTATCACTCATCACTACTCCTTTCAGTCTGAAAAACGACTCGTTCAAAACAAATAAATGATTTAGTGAGGATATGTCTTGAAAGCACACTAACTTCTAATCTTTCTGATACCTATAGTTGTGTTAAATAAAAAAATGGTTGTTTTCAGTCTCAATAGCTCAGCTTCTTCACCTATCTACTTAACGTAATCTTTCACACAACTATAATATCTTCTTTGAAAATACAGCATAACTCTTCTGTTTTTAATATGGTTGATATTTTCTTTTCTCGTAATCTTTATTAGAAGGATCACATTATGCTTTTTCTAACAAGTTTCTAGAAAATTGGCTGGTTCGAGGAGCCTTCGGAAATTCTTCTCACCATCCCAATTACTGGCTCTACATTAGGGCGTTGTTCTTCCTCTATAGAATAGGAATCACATACCTTGTGCAGGGTTGGAAACAACCGGGGTCGGTCCGAAAAAAAAAAATAGCCAATGTTTTTTTTTTTTTAAATTTCTATTTTTGAGAAAAAAAATTAAAATTATATGTAATTGCATTATTGGCATTTTTAATGTCATTTCAGTATTATTGACAAAAAAATTAATAAATATATATAAAATTTACAAATTAAAATAAATTTAGTTACATTTGTCCATTTTCCACTGCTGAATGAATGTCATTTCCTAATTGGTGAAACTTGAGGTAAATGGTATTGCTATTGTTACTCCCTTGCATCTTTTTCCGCTTGTAATTTCTTTTCTTCCAATTCCGCTTTAAGTTTTCTCACCTCGGCTTCTGCTTTAAGTTTCTCTTCTCCGGCTTCTGCCTTAAGTCTCTCCCCTGCATTCCTCTTTAAAGTTTTCTCTCCTCCGGTTTCTGCCTTAATTTTCTTTCTTCTGCTTCGTGCCTCTGCTTGGCATTCTAGCGCCCTTCTCTTCTAACTCTACAGCAATGCGACGCTGTTCTGTTTCCGCCTGAATTCTCTGTAACTCTATCTCTTTTGCCATCTTTCTCTCTTTCACACTCTCCTCTCGACAGAAGCTAGCTGCCTTCCAGATTCTCGTGAGAGGTTAAGAGGCTTTACATAACTAAGAAATGCCTCATTTATTTGTCATTTTATTTACGAGTAGGTGCAAGTTTCCTGAAAGTCACCAAAATAACGCATTTTCATAAAATTTCGGCTTATTTTTCATTTTCATTTCGTAATTCATTCTAACATCTCCGATATAAAATATTTAAACGCAAAATACTTTCAGATAGTGGTGAGTATATTATATATATTATATATATATATATATATATATAAATAGGTATTATATATATATATAATATATACTATATATAGTATATATATTATACTATATATATATATATATAATAATAATATATATATATATTTATATATATACAAGTGGCGTAATTAGGGGAGGGCCCCAGGGGCCATGGCCCCGAAATTTCTAGACTCTAAAAATTTAGGTATCATATCCGTTAAATTATATAAAGTGCAGAAGTTAATATTTAATTATATTATTCTCACTGTCAGAACAAATCTCTAGTCCATTAGTTTAAAACTAAACTTTGAAACCATCATAGAAATGCAACATTAGTAATTTCAGCTGATTTGGAAGAATGATATAGCGGCATCTGAATCTGAACTGAGTATTGAAATTGGTTGTACCAAGAATTATCACAATTTCAAATTACAGACAGAAACATTTCCTGACTTCCGACCCACAGACTATTATCGCACACCTATTTTTATACCATTTTTGGACATGACTTGAATATCAGCATTAGAGATGAGTTTTAATATTTTTCCTTGCAAAATGTCATACTCGAACGGCGAGTGAATGTGCATATGGGAAGATAAAAATGATTGTGTAATATTTACAAGGAAGATCTCGAAAGCCCAAATGAAAGATTTAGTTAAAAGCAGAAATGTAGCGATTCATGCGAAAGCTCATTGCATAATTATCAGCGCGATCACATGATACACATTCATCATACCAGGAAAATTTGCTCCATAAAACATCAAATCTACAGCCAATATGAAAATGGACTCAGTATTCCTGTTGCGAGACTCACACTACCTATATCCAACAAACTTTCCAAAACTACATCTACTTATCATATCTTCTGATTGACAACATACATACTGTAATTTTTAAAAGTCGCAGCCGCCGATACGAGAGAACTCGTTCAGATGACCCCTCCACTACTCCCCACTTCATGAACAAGAAAGAACATTCTTCACAACATTCCACAAATCTCACCTTTCACTGTACATCATACCCTACCGCTTGTGAGAACCTATCACACATCTCACTTACTTCAGGCACGCATGACAAAAGAACTTTAATCTACACGTACATGCCCTCCACTCTATCACAACCATCGAAACCTAGAGAGTGACACAACTAAGCCAAAGCGTCTTGTGAAGCATCGTTCAGTTCATAGATCACTACTCACGAAGCAACTATCTCATGCTCCACATCTCCATGTATCTAGGCGCAGAATGAACAATTAACAAAGTTTACTAACAGAGCTAAGATGACCTTTAGCTAACTCACTATTCAAATCTTCCCGATATTTTTCTAACGCAATGAATTCAATCATTTTGCTCCTTCTACATTTAAGTATAATAAATAATATATATCATATAGCTACATAATATATATTAATACTATATATAAAAATCACTATAATAATATACCTCACGCTTAAACGCAATAGCTCTCTATCGACCCTATAACCGATCATCATCCAGCATCTATACTTTTAATTATATATCTATCGATCTAGTAGAACACTCAGTAAGTAACTTTTACTAAGCTATACCACATTACTGCCATCAATACTATCAATATATACACACTACACACACACACACACTATTACATCATATCACACACTCTATACTCTATAATCATAACTACACTACTTATCAATATATACAGTACTCACTAATCTAGCCCACGCTTATATCTACGCTATATTATAACCTATATATCAATTATTATATATATATATACTAATACTATATATATATATATATATAGAATAATATATAATATATATATTTATATATATATATATATAAAATATATATACTTTTTATATAATATATATATTATATATATATATACTATATATATTATATCATTAATGATATATATATATAATATTAACTATATATTATACTAAGAACGATTTTGTTTGGCCATCCCCGAAAAAAAATGTACCAGGATACGCCACTGTTCGATGTTCATTATAATATTATATTATATATATATATATATACTATATAATATATATATATATATATATATATATATATATAATTATAGTATATATATATATATATATATAGTTTAATAATATATGTATGTATATATATATATATACCTATATATATATAATATATATATATATTATATATTATAATATATAATAATATATATATATACTATATATATATATATATATAATATATATATATATATATATATATATACTCACTCACTCATTTCGGTTATCACCAACGCGGCTCACGGGCAAAGCCCCTATTCAAGGATGGGGTGTTAAAAACAACAAAAATTCAACTAACACAAATTACGCAGATGAGCACAGACGCTGGCTTTAAAGTGAAGTGAGGGATATTAAATTGAGTAGGAAAACACAGAAGATTGAGAAGAGTGAATTACCACAGACCATGACGGTGCAGGAAAGAAGAGGCACCGCACTCGAAACTAGTCTGGCGTTGCTGATTATCAACACAAAACTTCATGTGCGCGAACACAGCACCCTTGTGCTACGGGGCGTCTTAGAAAGTGGCGGATTGGCACGCGAGTGGCGAAAAGTTCCCTCGAGCATAGCCGCGTACTCGGGATACCCATAGAAAAAGAGATAAAGAACAACATCGCGCCGGCAAAGATAGCGCTACGGGTTCAAGTGAACTAGACAAGAACAGCGACAGTTTGTAAGTCTTTTGCTTTGACTCGACCCTATCCAAAGACTGGGTCCGGAAACCTGAGGAAGCCCCCCCAGCATTGCGAGGAAGCAGTACTCCCGATAATATTGAAATAGCTTTAAGGAAAAAGGCCCTTGTCAATCAAGGCAACAAAATAGAGGTGTTCATTACACAGTCTAAACAGAACTTCCAGCTTCTTTTAGGCCCCGCCTTTAGCAACCGTTGTGATGCGAGGTTTCCAAGACATATTTTTTGTGTATGTTAAGGTCCTTAAGGATGTCTCTATAATTGGTCGACCAGAGGAGACGCAGAAACACCCGTCGAAGAGATAAGGAAAGTTAGAAGTGTGTCTATAGAGAGGAGATTGTTGAAGTTGAGTCTTTAAAAGAATTGTATTATTCACAAGCGTTCAGACACCCCACGAAATTCATCCAATAGCATGCAGAATTAAATCGGAACGATTTAAGAATTCTAGATTAAAAATAAGCGAGCAGAATTGAAATGACCTCGAAGAATGAAGGGTCGAGTCATTCGGCATATGAGTGTCAATAGAGTTAGATGTGCAGGTGAGAAGATCATTAATGAAAGTTAGGAATAAAGTAGGAGATAAGACAGAAAACTGAGGAACACCACTATTGACAGAAAAGGAAGAAGAAGTCGCCCCATCAACAAAAGCCGATATTTGAGCGAGTTGAAAGAAAACTAGACATAAGCAAAGCAAAGAAGAAGGAGGAAACCCAAAGGAGGGCAGAGGCTTGGAAGCAGATGACGCGCTGCCATAACCCGCTCAAAATTGTATTTGCGCATATGTCAAGCGCCGACACGCAAGCTCTTCCCCATATTTCCTAAGGGCGGAAAAAACCATAACATCGAAGTTAAATAGGAAAGTATATATCGCCAGTAGACCTTCCTGACGCGCGCGACAAGCGGTCGTACTGGGGCGAGCCCGGTCGACAAATGAAAGACTAAAGCATAATCTCACAGAGATCAGATCACTGAGACGTGCAAAGTCCAAATATTACTTAGGAATAAGATACAAGTACACATGTGCGATATAATAGGAAAGCGAATCCATCCAACCCGCCGCTTACCTTCTTCCTCGGCTAATGGGTGGACTGGCTTCCTTTCGGCACAACTGAGGAAAGCTGTTAGTATCTGAGACATTAGTAAATATATGTCTGAACGAGAGCGCAGCGGGGCTATCTCTCGCTAGATAGCACGACAGCACAAATCTTCCTCCATCAATCTCGGAGGGAATTGCCATTCCTCGGCCACCGCCTTCCTGACGTTCACAACAGACTTTCAGGGAGCCCACTCGCAACCGAATCGAATGTAATCAACAGGCAAAGGGCAAATAGGGACACCTGAGAAGGGGAGAAGGAGGAAGGAATGAGAATGCCAGAATCGTCTCCGGGGTTATGAAGTTTAGAGGAAAATAGTGAGGCGAGAGATTGGCCTTACAGCTGCGAGATATTTCAGCAACAGAACATCAGAGCGGAATAAGAGGAGAGAAATACAGTATTTTACAGCCTGATTAGTGAGATTTATTTTGAAATATGACGCCACGCAAAGACTATATGTACCAGTAGACGAACAAGGCAATTATCAGCGATACCACTTATCGCTGACTGAATCACCTCGCATCTGCTCGTCGAGAGTATCCCTGCAACTGATTTCTAGCCAGAATGAAAATAGCAAAATTGATAGGCATGCAGAGAACGAGAATCTGGCTTTCCACTCCCGATACGCACTGTCCTGGCTCTGCGCACATGGCCAGAAGAAATCAAAGAGCAATCCGAATTCGAAAACCTATGTGATCAATGAGGAGAGAAAGATTATATTCAGAAGAATAGAACCTCTGGGCCCACTTCCCATCACTAGATTCACAGCGTGGCGCGCAGCCTTCAACTCCGGTCCAGAAAAGTCGAAGCGTCACCGAGAGACAAAGCAGCATTCCAATTATTAGGGTTGCGCTAGAGTAAGCAACGGCAAGGCCCCCCAATCCGGACCCCGATCAAAAGGGTGCCCCAGAAAAAAATGAAGTTGTCCTAGGCAGGATGGCAGCTGTTTTAGAGGGAAAAGTATTAAATTTAAGAGATAATAAGCAGTTGTGGTCAGAACTTTACGAACTAAGAGCGAAAGTGCGTGATACTAATAAAAGAGAGAAGACTAGCTTGGTGAAACATTAGTGTCAGTATGTGTTTCAGAGAATTTGGTTGGGACGATCCGGAAAGTGTGTAGGTTATTTGGGTTCTTTATTTAGTTGCTCCAGATCGTTGAGAATTTACTGAATTATTCGGCTTCCTCCCCACCTAAATCAGTAGGATGAGAGGACCCAACCATTCAGTGTTGTATACATTAAATCCCCTAAATAAAGGACCTCAGTATCTGGTGATTGAAAGAAGATATAACAGTTGCTGCGTGAGAAGTAAAGTATGACGATATCTCAAACAAATAGGCGTGAAAATCTGTTCTGTTAGGAGACCAGTAGCAGAAGCACAGCACAAGATTATTGTACTAGAAGGAAGAAAGATTTTAAGCCAAAGAACATCTTTAGGAGATACGAGATTCTCGAGACGTGTCCTATAGGGAGTGTTTATGTTTTACATAGGCACATACTCACATCTTTCAGAACGGAAATTATTAAAAAAATAAGTTGTAGTTGGGAATACCAGTTAAAATGAGTTAAAGGATGACATTCTTAGCCATCTTGAGTTCTACAAAGACAAGAGGCAAAAGATTAGGGGTTAGAGTTCTAGAGAGGTGCATATTTCCACAGAGGCAAAGTTTGAGTTTAAGGCCGCGGATGTTGATAAAGTTAACGATAGAAAGTCCGCGCCCGTGCAAATTTGCCATTCTACACGCACACACAGCCACAGCAAAACAAAAACAACAGACAAAAACAAACACAAAAAAAATATCTTATATAAATATTATAACATACTTTCTCACTACTATACTATCACCCTATATACAATATATATATATATATATATATATATATAATATAATATTTTATATATAATTATATATAATATATATATATCATATCTACTATTATATCTATATACTATATTATATCAGAGAGAGCGAATGATGAATTAAGAACATAAAATATCCCTTAACAATAAGATATAATAAATACAATCATGACCAGACACGGCAGGCGAATTAAACAATCCGTAGATAAACGAAATTTTGTATGGATAAAAGTTTACACGACTTTTAGCATCGGCTCAGTCTACTATTTGCAGATTATTCATATATATAATATATATATACGGTTAATAATATATAAAATATATATATATATATATATTTATATATTATTATAATATATATATACTATATATACTTAAAATATATATAAGTCTTATCTTATCATTTATTATTAAAAAAATTCCTACTATACCCTCATCCCCTCCGCCC
>JABUQX010104836.1:0-12294 GCA_015478945.1 Trachelipus rathkii | reverse complement strand
CAGCAAATACTAAGATTTACCAAAAACCGTTGGCAGCAAATACTAAGATTTACCACATACAGTGGCCGCACAGATACTAAGATTTCCCAAAACAGTTGGAGAGCAAAAATCTTAAGATTTACAAGACAGCAGTTGGCAGCACCAATACTAAGAAGTTCTACCTCAACAAACAGTTGCAGCAAAATACTAGATATTGTTACCCAAAACACAGTTTGGGTAGCAATACTAAGGATTTAGCCCAAAACAATTGGGCCAGCAAATACCAAAGAGTTTACACAAACAGGATTGCAGCAAAATACCTAAGATTTACCCAAAACAGTTGGCAGCAAATACTAAGATTTACCCAAAACAGTTGGCAGCAAATACTAAGATTTACCCAAAACAGTTGGCAGCAAATACAAAGATTACCCAAAACAGTTGGCAGCTAATACCTAAGATTTACCCTCACAATCGTTGGCTAAGGCAAAATCTAAGATTTATCTCCAAAATCAGTTGGCAGCAGAAATACTAAGATTTACCTAAACGCAGTTGGGCAGCAATACTAAGATTACCCAAGAGAGAAGATTTTACCTAAAACAGGTTGGCAGCAAATACTTTAGTGATTTTACCCAACAAACAGTTGGCAGCAAAAATAAGATTTACCCAAAACAGTTGGGCAGCAAATACTAAGATTTGCCCAAAACAGTTGGCAGCAAAATACTAAGATTACCCAAAACAGTTGGCACAACCAATGTAAAGATTTGACCCAAAACAGTTGCAGGCAAATACTAAGATTTACCACAAAATACAGTTGGCAGCAAAATTACTAAAGGAATTTACCTACAAAAACAGTTTTGGCAGTAAAATACAAGATTTACCAAAACAGTTGGCAGCAAATACTAAGATTTACTCAAAACAGTTAGCAGCAGAATACTAAGATTTACCCAAAATAGTTGGCAGCAAATATTACGATTTACCCAAAACAGTTGCAGCAAATACTAAGATATTTACCCAAAACAGTTGGCAGAAATACTAAGATTTACCCAAAAACAGTTGGCTAGCACTATACTAAAGATTTACACCAAAAACAGTTGGCATAACGCCGCCCACTCAGGCAAATTCTAAGTTGTTACCGGACCAAAGCAGTTGGCAGCAAAGTACTAAGATTGCCCAAAACGTTTGGCAGCAAATACTGAGTTACCCAAACAGTTGGCAGCTATAACTAAGATTTCCCAAAACAAGTTTTTGGAGCAAATATCTAAGCACACACACACACAATTTGCAGCAAATACTGAAGATTTACCCAAAACAGTTGGGCAGCAAATACTAAGATTTACATCAAACAGTTGGCCAGCAATATATAAAGATTTACGCCAAGAACAGTTGGCAACAAATTATTAGAATTTACCCAAAAATGTTGGCCAGCAAATCAAGCATTTACCCAAAAACAGTTGGCAGCAAATACTAATGATTTACGACCAAAAACAGCTTGGGCAATGCAATAGCTTAGAGATTTAGCCGGTTGCAAATAGTTCTGGCTGACAAATACTCTGTAAGCATAAGTGTTTACCATCAATACAACCGTTGGCAGCAAAATACTAAGATTTTACTCTCAAACAGGTTGTGGCAGCAAATACCTAAGACTTGTACACTGCAGCAAGAAGCAGCCTTGCTATTGCGATCCAGAGCGAATTACGCTAAGATTTACCCAAAGCAGTTTGTGGCAGCAAATACTAAAGACTCTTACCCAAAAACAGTTTGAGCGGCCAAAGTACTAGATTTACGTCGCCAAAACAGGTCGGCAAGCGCTTAAATGCAAGCTAAGGATTTCATAGAAACAGAGAGCTTGGCAGCAAAATACTGAAGAATTTTACCCCAAAACAATTGGCAGCAAAATACTAAAGATTTACCCTTAAAACAGCTTTCAGCAATACCTTGAAGATTTCCCAAACAGTTGGCATTGCAAATACTAAGATTTTTACCCAAAACAGTTGGCAGCAAATTTACTAAGATTTTACCCAAAATCAGTTCAGGCAGGCAAATGACTCGACAGGAGGTTATACCCAAAACCAGTGCTGGCAGCAAGATTCTAAGATTAAGTGAGACACCAAAACAGTTGTGGCGTGGTGAGGATAGTGTTCGTGCAGCATAATTGCTGGAGTTTTACCTAGTCAAGAACAGTTTAGAGGACACTAGCGAACTAAGCATAGCATTTACCACAAAAAAGTTGGCTCTAGCAAATACTCACGATTTAGCCCAAAACGTTGAGCCGCAAATACCGCTCAACGGGCTTTTTACAGCAGATTACAGTTTAGCAAATATTAAGATTTAGCCCAAAACAGGAGTTGGCAGCAAATAACTAAGATTTACCCAAAAACAGTTGGCAGCAATACTAGAATATTGCCCCAAAACAGTTTGGCAGCAAATACTTACAGACTTTAACCCAAAGCAGTTGGCGCAAAGAACTAAAGATATTATCACAAAAACAGTTGAGCAAGCAATACTAAGATTCTACACCAAAACATGTGGCAGCAGATACTAAGATTTACCCCGCAAAAACAGTTGGCAACAAATAACAAAGATTTACTCCCCCAAAACAGTTCTGGCCGCATAATACTAAGATATTACTAGCAAAACAGTTGGCAGCAAAATATCGACAAGATTTACCCAAAACCAGCTTGGCCACTCAAATACTAAAGTTTGACTGCAAAAACAGTTGCCAAAGCAAATACTAAGTACTACTCTCTCACAAAAACAGTTTGCACAGCAAAGTACTAAGACTTTACCAAACAGTTGGCAGCAAAATACTAAGATTACCAAAACAGTTGGCAGCAAAATACTAAGATTTACCTACCCAAAACCGTTGGCAGCAAATACTAAGATTTACCACAAACAGTTGTGGACAGCAAAATAAACTTAAGATTAACCTAAAACAGTTTGGCGTAGCAATACTAAGATGTTACCAACAGTTTGGCAGCACAATAACCATCAATTTTATCTAAAACAGTTTTGGCAGCAAATCAACACACATGATTTACCCAAAACAGTTGGCAACAAATACTAAGATTTACCCAAAACAGTTGGCAGCAAATACTAGAATTTACCCAAAACAGTTGCTAAAAGCAAAAATACCCGTAAGAACTCTCTTGAACCCGCAAACAGTTTGGCCGCAAATACTAAGAATTTCCACAAAAACAGTTTTCAGCAAATACTAATGAATTTAAGCGCTATAGAAACAGTGTGTTCAAGCAAATACTTAAGATTTACCCAAAACCAGTTGGCAAGCAACAATACTAAGATTTACCCAATAACAGTTGGCAGCAAATACTAAGATTTACACCAAAACGTTTCGGCAGCAAATAACTAAGATAGTATGAACTACAACAGAGACAAGACTGCAGCGAAAAATAACTAACGATTTAGCCAAAACGAGTTGGCTAGCAGATACTAAGATTTACCCAACACAGTTGGCAGCAAATACTAGGATTTATTTACCCAAAACAGTTGGCAGCCAATACTAAGATTTACCCAAACAGTTGGCAAGGCAAGAATACACCAAGGAGTTCTACCCAAACAAGTTGGCTCAAGATACTAAGATTGTCACTACTAGAAGCAGTTGGCAGCAAATACTAAGATTTACAAAAAACAGTTTGCAGCAAATACTAAGATTTAAACATCCAAAACAGTTGGCAGCAAAATACTAAGATTTACCAAAAAAACACGTTGGCAGCAAATATAAAGATTTTACCCAACAAAGTTGGCAGCAAACATACTAAGATTTACCCAACAGTTGGCAGAAATACTGAGATCTACCTAAAACAGTTTGGCAGCAAATACTAAGATTTTCCCAAAACAGTTGGCAAAATCCAAAGATATTATCTAAAACAGATTTTTTTTTTTTTTTTTTTGTTTGTTTATTGCTTTTGCTTTTTTTTTTTTTTTTTTGTTTTTGTGTTTTTGGTTCTTTTTTTTGTTTTTTTGTTTTTTTTGTGTGTTTTTTTTTTTTTTTTTTTTTTTTTTTTTTTTTTTTTTTTTTTTTTTTTTTTTCTTTTTTTTTTTTTTTTTTTTTTGTGTGTTTTTTTTTTTTTTTTTTTTTTTTTTTTTTTTTTTTTTTTTTTTTTTTTTTTTTTTTTTTTTTTTTTTTTTTTTTAGTTGTTGTTTTGTGTTTTTGTATTTTTTTTTTTTTTTTCTTTTTTGGGGTTTTTTTGGCAGCAAACATTATATTAAGATGTTGCCCAGGAAGACAGTTGGCAATCAAATGATCTGAAGATTTACCTGAAAACAGTTGGCAGCAAAGATACTAAGATTACGCCCAAAACGAGTTTGGCAGCAAATACTAAGATTTTCCCAAAGCAGTTGGCAACAGAGATACTAAGATTTACCGCAAAAAGTTCCAGCAAATACGTAGATTGTTACCCAATACAGTTTGAACGAGATACTTCCAATTCATCCACAGGACGTTTGGCAGCAAATACTAATGATTTACCCAAAACAGTTGGCAGCAAATACTAAGATTTTAGCCAAATCAGCTTGGCAGCTAAGTACTAAGGAGTTATAACGGGCCTCAAACAGTTGGCAAGCAAAGTACTAATATTTACCCAAAACAGTTCGGTAGCAAATATAAGTATTTTATCCCAAAACAATTGAGCAATACAAAGATTTACACAAACAGCATTTGGCAGCGGAATACATAAGGTTTAAGCCCAAAACAGTATGGCAGGGGCAGATCTAAGATTTACCCAACAGTTGGCACAAATACGAAGAATCTTAAAGCCCAAAACAGTTGGAGCTATAAATATAAGATTTTACCCAAACAGTTGGCCAGCAAATACTAAGCATTTACACAAAACAGTTGCGCGCAAAATACTAAGATTTACCTCCAAAAACAGTTGGCCAGCAAATAACTATCCAGATTTACCCAAAAAGTTGGCAGCAAATATTAAGATTTACCCCAAATCAGTTGGCAGCAAATACTAAGATTTTACCCAAAAAAGTTGGCAGCAAAGTACTAAGATTTACGCCAAACAGTTGGTAGCAAAAACTAAATTTTACCCAAAACAGTTGGAAGCAAATACTAAGATTTACCCAAACCAGTTGGCAGCAAATACTAGAATTTACCCACAAAACAGTTGGCAGCAAATACTAGGATTTACTTTTCCCAAAACAGTTGGCAGCAAATACTAACATAAATTTACCAAAAACAGTTGGCAGAAAATACTAAGATTTACCCAAAACAGTTTTGTGCAAGCAAATACTAAGATTGTACCCAAAACAGTTGGCAGGCAAATACCTAAGATTTACACAAACAGTTGGCAGCAAATACTAAGATTTACCCCAAACAGTTGGCAGCAAATACTAAGATTTACCGAAAACAGTTGGCAGCAAATACTAAGATTTAGCCCCCAAAACAGTTGCAGCAAATACTAAAGATTTTACCCAAAACAGTTTCCAGCAATACTAAAGATTTTACCCAAAACCAGTTTGCAGCATAATCCTAAGATTTACCTAAAACAGTTGGCAGCAAATACTAAGACATTTACCCAAAACAGTTGGCAGCAAAATACTAAGATTTACCAAAACAGTTGGCAGCAAATACTAAGATTTACCCACAACAGTTGGCAGCAAATACTAAGAATTTACGCAAAACAGTTGGCACAAAAATCTATGCGAATTTTACCCAAACAGTTGACAGCGGGGGACTACTAAGATTTACGGCCAAACAATTGCAGCACATACAAAGATTTAACCCAAACACAGTTGGCGCAAATAACTAGATTTACCCAAAAGCAGTTGGCAGCATACACAAAGATTTACCCAAAAACAGTTTGGCATGGCAAATACTAAGATTGTACCCAAAACAGTTGGCACATTTCTAAAGATTTACACAAAAAACAGTTGGCAGCAAATACAAAGATTTACCCAAAAAACATTTGGCAGCAAATACTAAGATTTACCCAAAACAGGTGGCAGCAAATACTAAGATTTACCCAAAACAGTTGGCAGCAAATACTAAGATTTCCCCAAAACAGTTGGCAGCAAATACAAAGATTTACCCAAAACAGTTGACAGCAAATACTAAGATTTTCACAAAACAGTTGGCAGCAAATACTAAGAATTACCCAAAACAGTTGGCAGCAAATACCTAAGATTTACCCAAAACAGTTGGCAGCAAAATACTAAGATTTACAAAACAGTTGGCAGCAAATACTAAGATTTACCAAAACAGTTGTGGCAGCAAATACTAAGATTTAACCAAAACAGTTGGCAGCAAAAATAAGATTTACCCAAAACAGTTGGGAGCAAATACTAAGATTTACCCCAAACAGTTGGCCAGCAAATACTAAGATTACCCAAAACAGTTGGCAAGCAATTACTAAGATTTACCCAAAACAGTTGGCAGCAAATACTAAGATTTACCCAAACAAGTTGGCAGCAAATACTAAGATGTTACCCAAAACAGTTGGCAGCGAATACTAAGATTTACCCAAAAACGTGGCAGCAAATACTAAGATTTACCCAAACAAGTTGAGCCAATACTAAGATTTACCCAAAACCAGTTGGCAGCAAATACTAAGATTTACCCAAAACAGTATGCACAAAATACTAAGATTTACCCAAAACAGTTGCCAGCAAATACTAAGAGATTTACAAAAAACAGTTGGCAGCAAAATACTAAGATTTACCCAAAACAGTTTGCAGCAAATACTAAGATTTTACCCCAAAACAGTTTTGCAGCAAAATACTAAATTTACCCAAAAAACAGTTGCAGCAAGAACTAAGATTACCCAAAAACAGGTTGCCAGCAAATACTAAGATTTACCCAAAAACAGTTGGCAGCAAAATACTAAGATTTACCCAACACAGTTGGCAGCAAATACTAGAATTTACCCAAAACAGTTGCCAGCAAATACTAAGATTTACCCAAAACAGTTAGCAGCAAATACTAAGATTAAACCCCAAAACAGTTCATGCAGCAAATACTAAGATTACCCAAAACAGTTGGCACAAATACTAAGATTACCCAAAACAGGTTGGTAGCAAATACTAAGATTTACCCAAACAGTTGGGCAGCAAATACAAAGAAATTTTACCCGAACAGTTGGCAGGCAAAATTACTAAAATTTACCCAAAAAACAGTTCGTAGCAAAATACTAAGATTTTACCCAAACAGTGGCAGGCAAAATACGTAAGATTTACCCAAAACAGTTGGCAGCAAATACAAAAATTTACCCAAAAACAGTTGGCAGCAAAATACTAAGATTTACCCAAAACAGTGGCAGCAAATACTAAGATTTACCCAAAAACAGTTGGCAGCAAATACAAAGATACTAAGATTTACCCAAAAACAGTTGGCAGCAAATACTAAGATTTAACCAAAACAGTTGCAGCAAATACCAAGATTTACCCAAAACAGTTGCCAGCAAATACTAAGATTTACCCAAAACAGTTGGCAGCAAATACTAAGATTTAACCAAAACAGTTGGCAGCAAATACTAAGATTTACCCAAACAGTTGGCAGCAAATACTAAGATTTACCCAAAACAGTTGGCAGCAAATACTAAAAATTTAACCCAAAACACGTTTGGCAGCAATATACTAAGATATTACCCCAAAACATTTGCAGCAAATACTAAGATTTTACCCAAAAAACAGTTGCCAGCAATACTAGATTTACCCAAACAGTTGGCAGCAAATGCTAAGATTTACCCAAAACAGTGTGGCAGCAAATACTAAGATTTTACCCCAAACAGTTGGCAGCAAATACTTAGAGATTTACCCAAAAACAGTTGGCAGCAAAATTACTAAGATACCCAAAAACAGTTGGCAAGCAAAATACTTAAGATTTTACCCAAAACAGTTTTCAGCAAATACTAAGATTTACCCAAAACAGTAAGCAGCAAATACAAAGATTTACCCAAAACAGTTGGCAGCAAATACTAAGATTTAACCCAAAACAGTTTGCAGCAAATACTAAGATTTACCCAAAACAGTTGCAGCAAATACTAAGATTTACCCAAAACAGTTGGTAGCAAATACTAAGATTTACCCAAAACCCGTGGCAGCAAATACTAAGATTTACCCAAAACAGTTGGCAGCAAATACTAAGATTTACCCAAAACGGCAGCAAATACTAGATTTACCCAAAACAGATGGCAGCAAATACTAAGATTTACCCAAAAAGTTGGCAGCAAAATACTAAAATTTACCCAAAACAGTTGGCAGCAAAATACTAAGATTTACCCAAAACAGTGGCAGCAAATACTAAGATTTACCCAAAACAGTTGGCAGCAAATACTAAGATTTAACCCAAAAACAGTTGGCAGCAAATACTAGAATTTACCCAAAACAGTTGGCAGCAAAATACAGATTTACCCAAAACAAGTTGGCCAGCAAATACTAAGATTTACCCAAAAAAAGTTGGCGGCAAATACTAAGATTTACCCAAAAACAGTTGGCAGCAAAATACTAAGATTTACCCAAAAACAGTTGGCAGCAAATTACTAAGATTTACCCAAAACCAGTTGCAGCAAATTACAGAGATTTACCCAAAAACAGTTGGCAGCAAATACTTAGATTTACCAAAAACAGTTTGGCAGCAAATACAAAGATTTACCCAAAACAGTGGCAGCAAATACTAAGATTTACCCCAAACAGTTGGCAGCAAATACTAAGATTTACCCTAAACAGTTGGCAGCAAATACTAGATTTACCCAAAAAAGTTGGCAGCAAATACTAAGATTTACCCAAAACAGTTGGCAGCAAAATACTAAGATTTACCCAAAACACAGAGTTGGCAGCAAATACTAAGATTACCCAAAACAGTTGCAGCCAAATACTAAGATATTACCCAAAAACATTGGCAGCAAATAACTAAGATTTACCCAAAAACAGTTGGCGGCAGCAAATGCTAAGATTTACCCAAAAACAGTTGGCAGCAAATACTAAGATTTACCCCAAAACAGTTGGCAGCAAATACTAAGATTTTCCCAAAACAGTTAAAAGCAAATACTAAGATTTAACCCAAAACAGTTTTCAGCAAATACTAAGATTTACCAAAAGAATTAAATCGATGGTTGAACCAATTAAACAAGCAACAGTTGCCAGGAATACTATACAGCTCCCCAAATAGTCCTGTAACCAAAAACTAAGATTTACCCAAAAACAGTTGGCAGCAAATACTAAGATTTACCCCAAACAGTGGCAGCAAATACTAAGATTACCCAAAAACAGTTGGCAGCAAATTACTAAGATTTACCCAAAACAGTGGGCAGCAAATACAAGATTATACCCAACCAACAGTTGCCAGCAAATACTAAGATTTACCCAAACAAGTTGGAAGCAAATACAAAGATTTACCCAAAACAGTGCAGCAAATACTAAGATTTAACCCAAAAACAGTTAGCAGCAAATACTAAGATTTACCCAAAAAGTTGGCAGCAAATACTAAGATTTACCAAAACAGTTGGCAGCAAATCCTAAGATTTACCCAAAACAGTGCAGCAAATACTAAGATTTAACAAAAACAGTTGGCAAGCAAATACTAAGATTTACCAAAACAGTTGGCAGAAAATACTAAGATTACCCAAAACCAGTTGGCAGCAAATACTAAAATTTACCCAAAACAGTTGGCAGCAAATACTAAAATTACCCAAACAGTTTGCAGAAATTACTAAGATTTACCCAAAACAGTGGGCGAAGCAAATACTAAGATTTACCCAAAACAGTTGGCAGCAATACTAAGATTTACCCAAAACAGTGGGCAGCAAAATACTTAGATTTACCCAAAACAGTTGGCAGCAAATACTAAGATTTACCCAAAACAGTTGGCGGCAAATACTAAGATTTACCCAAAACAGTTGGCAGCAAATACTAAATTTACCCAAAACAGTTGCAGCAAATACTAAGATTTACCCAAAACAGTTTGCAGCCCAAATACTAAAAATTTACACAAACAGTTGGCAGCAATACTTAAGCATTTACCAAAAAACAGTTGGCGAGCAAATACTAAGATTTACCCAAAACAGTTGCAGCAAATACTAAGATTTACCAAAAACATTGGCAGCAAATACTAAGATTGTACCCAAAACAGTAGGCAGCAAATGCTAAGATTTACCCAAAACAGGTTGCAGCAAAATACTAAAGATTTCCCAAAACAGGTTGGCAGCCAAATACTAAGAATTTACCCAAAAACAGTTAAATTAAAAGCAAATACTAAGATTAACCCAAAAACAGTTTTCAGCAAATACTAAGATTTACCCAAAACAGTTGGCCAGCAAATACTAAGATTACCACAAAACAGTTTGCGCAGCAAAGACTAAGATTACCCAAAACAGGTTCGGCAGCAAATTACTAAGATTTACCCAAAAACAGTTGGCAGCAAATACTAAGATTTACCCAAAAGAGTTGGCAGCAAATACTAAAGATTTACCCAAAACAGTTGGCAGAAAATACTAAGATTTACCCAAGAACAGTTGGTGGAGCAAAATAACTAAGATTTACCCAAAACATTTGGCAGCAAATACAAAGATTTACCCAAAACAGTTTGCAGCAAATACTAAGATTTACCCAAAACAGTTGGCAGCAAATACCAAGATTTACCCAAACAGTTGGCAGCAAATACTAAGATTTACTCAAAACAGTTGGCAGCAAATACTAAGATTACCCCCAAACACGGTTGCAGCAAATTTACTAAGATTTACCCAAACAGTGCAAGCCAAATAACTAAGATTTACCCCAAAACAGTTTAAGCAGCAAATACAAAGATTTTACCCAAAACAGTTGGCAGCAAATTCTAAGATTTACTACCCAAAACCGTTGGCAGCAAATACTAAGATTTACCCAAAACCAGTGGCAGCAAATACGAAGATTTACCCAAAACAGTTGCCAGCAAATACAAAGATTACCCAAAACAGTTGGCAGGAAATACTAAAATTTACCAAAAACAGTTGGCCAGCAAATACTAAGATTTACCCCAAAACAGTTGGCAGCAAAATACTAAGATTTACCAAAACAATTGCAGCAAATACTAAGATTTACCCAAAACAGTTGGCAGCAAATACTAAAATTTACCAAAACAGTTGGCAGGGCAAATACTCAGATTACCCAAAAACAGTTGGCTTGCAAATACTAAATTTACCCAAAACAGTTGGCAGCCAATACTTCTAAGATTTACCCAAAACCGTTGGCAGCAAATACTAAGATTTTCCCCAAAACAGTTGGCAGCAACATACAAAGATTTACCCAAAACAGCTGGCAGCAAAGGACTAAGATTACCCCAAACCGTTTGCAGCAAATTACTAGGATTTACCAAAACAAGTTGCAGCAAATACAAAGATTACCCAAAACAGCAGTTGGCAGCAAATACTAAAATTTACCCAAAACTGTTGGCAGCAATACTAAGATTTACCCAAAAACAGTTGGCAGCAAATACTTAGATTTACCCAAAACAGGTTGGCAGCAAATACTAAGATTTACCCAAAAAGTTGGCAGCAAATACTAAGATTTACCCAAAACAGTTGGCAGCAAATACTAAGATTTACCCAAAACAGTTGGCAGCAAATACTAAGATTTACCCAAAACAGTTGGCAAAATACTAAGATATTACCCAAAACAGTTGGTAGCAAAAACTAAATTTTACCCCAAAACAGTTGGCAGCAAATACTAAGATTACCCAAAAGCAGTTGGCCAGCAAATACAAGATTTACCCAAAACAGTTGGCAGCAAATACAAAGATTTACCCAAAACAGTTGGCAGCAAATACAAAGATTTACCTAAAACAGTTGGCAGCAAATACTTATATTTACCCAAAACAGATGGCAGCAAATACTAAGATTTACCAAACACGTTGGCAGCAAATATAAGATTTTACCCAAGAACAGTTGGCAGCAAAATACCTAAGATTTACCCAAAACGAGGTAGACGCAGCGACACCACATACAAAGAATTATTTACACAAAAATTTACTAGTCTACCCGGCCAAACAAGGCAAATTTACTACTAAAGATTACGCCATATATATATCAGTGGGCAGGCAGACACTAACGTAAAGATTACCCCCCAAAACAAAGTTTACTCGGCAAGCAGAATACCAAAGATTTTACCCAATAGAACCACGTTCGAGAGCAAGCCACAAATACTAAGATTTAACCCAAAACCAGGTTGAGCCATTCAAATACTAGATGTTTACCCAAAACAAGGTTGGCCATTTTAAATTACGTAAGATTTACCCAAAACAGCGTTGGAGCAGCACACAATACTATAGATTTACCCAAAAACAGTGCTGTAGCAAATACTAAGTTATATAACCCAAAAAGA
>JABUQX010104835.1:12500-24381 GCA_015478945.1 Trachelipus rathkii | reverse complement strand
ATTTAAAACTGAATTGTAATCCTACGCATGCAGGAGAAAATAGTAATAATAACAAAATTGTTAATTTAGGGGATCAGGGGGAAGCTCATTTTTTAAGGGTAAATTGTGTTGATTTTAAAGAGAAGGAATTTTCTCTTCCTATTGAAGGGGATCAGGGGTCATTAGAATTAAGTAACATTGCATGTAATTTATACGACAATATGACAAATGCAGACCAAACATATAGAAAGTGAAACACCACCAAATAAATCATGAACAAAATCAGAAAAAAACTGCCGCTCAGGCTCGAGGGCGACGAGCGAATAAAGCAAATAAACCTATGTAAATTATGTTTTAGATAAAACTAGTAATGAGTCTTACCTACTAGATTAGGGGAGCTACCTTGACCTTACCAGGGCTTCCGCAATAGATAAGGAAGGTGCCACTATTGGCCCTGTCAAGGCAGCAAATGGAGAATTTATAAATATTTATAGTAAAAAGTTAATTAAGGTCGACATTGGATTGGGGAAACACTATGACATTTACGCTTTCGCAGCAGACATTAACTTTAACGTCCTCGGCATGCCCTTCTTAAAAAAATATGGCTTTATTATCGACTTTAAATATCACTACCTACTCGACCCTGAGACTAATCGCTACGTTTCAATTGACTATAACACTTTTGATATCTCTTCGGACATACAAAATTTTGTTTTACCTCTATCTTCTGTTTCTTTGGAAGTTCCTCTTTGTGAGAATGAAATGATTAATAACTTAATTAAAGAATATAAGGAAATATTTTTAAACCCTTACAACGAGCCCAATTTAAACTTGAAAAATGAACAGCTAGCCAGGTGGCGCTTCATCTTTGCAACCTACAATGATGAAGGGGATGGAGTCGGTTGTAGTAATACTATTGAAATAAAGGGCGGAGGGGGATGAGTAAATAACCCTTAATAAAAGAGAGAATAAAATTCTATTGCGAGTTGGCGGACAATAACCCGTACATGTTGAGCGTGTGGAGAGCCCATACATTGAAAAGCAGAAGCGTTTTGCACCGCATTTACCTATGAGGAAAAGCGTAACGGAGAAATCAATAAGTCTGCTGGAGTCGGAGAGTTATAAAACGCTCGAGGAGCAACTGGCAGTTTCCAATGTGTCGTTCCTGCAAAAATCGGATGGGAGAGTAAGACTGGTGGTAGATTTGAGACTACTCAACCAGAACCAGAAATTCAGTCTCAAGAAATTTTACGATACCATAAAATTACAAGAGAATATTATTTTCATTGCCACATTGCAAAATTGTGACAAAGCTGAATCTGACCGCCAGGCACCATAATTACAACATACCCAAAGTCACGGAAAGAAACTTCAAAAAGCTTAACATTTACATACGAATTGCAACTTTAGGGAAAAATTTATAGGCATAATTCAAACTATCTAATACAGGGTTCACAAAGTGACTCATCTAGCGACCTCGCTAGCAGACTCATGTCAATATGTTTGCGTGAGTTATAAGAACGTCTTCGTGTACTTAGATTGATATACTATCTCAAGCTTAATATAAAGAACAGTTGCGACTTTTAGAAGAAGTTTTCAAAGAGTGATTAAAATACAATCGAAAAATTCTGATCTTAACCCCCAAAAGTGCTTATTGGCGGTAAAAGAATTAAGAGTTTTTAAGGCTAATAACAATATTAGACGAAGAAGGAGATTCTGCCTAGTCAGGAGAAGATAGAGGCAATAGTAAAGGTTGCAAAGCCTGTCAACATTAAAACAATATAGAGCAGTAATTCTTGGAACACTGTACAACCCACTCCTGCACGAAACAAAATTATGCAGATGACTGGCCGGCTATTGCAACCATGACCAAAATATGTTGAGAGAAAAAAACCTGCTAATCGCCAAGAAAATAAGTATGGAACCTAGATGCAAAAAGAGCATTTAAGAAAGCCAAAAGCATAAAGGCAGCATGATAAAAGGCTACACACTAACTCATCTCCATCGTTTCCGGTGAGGAACGGAGTTGCAAAACTGTACACGAAAGTGAGTGATGTTGCAATGGCGAGCGCCTTAATGGGAAGTGAGCAGGACCAACAAAATCTTTTGCCTTGCATTATATAGCACGGTGCTGAGCGAGGCAGAAATGGGATACCAGCAAATCACGAAGGAATTAATGTGTATCAATAATAGCTTGCAAAAATCCCCAACCCATGCAAAAAAGTAATGAACTATAATTGATAGCGGAATAGCATATTAATGAAATTTGCACATGCAATAATGGCAATTATCATGAACTATTAGGAAAAAGACAAGATAAAATGCATAGATGCCCAAGAGAAATAAGGTTATGGAGAAATCTCGGATAGCAAGCTTGACATCGAGTTTAAATTAACCCTAATTCTAAAGCCAAAAAATAAATTAGGTATTCACTTAAACGAGCTAACCATGAAACAGAAAACACGAGCATAAAGTAAAAAATTTAAAGAAAACTTAGGAGACTTAAAATTAGCCTTCATAGAAAAATGAGAGAAGATAGGAGACAACCAAAAAAGGTAAAAACTCTCCCCAACTAGTCAGACCTCTTGACATACTGGAAACATGAACTTACGATCAGAGGGAAGGGTCTTAGTAAGAATGCGCGACATTATAATAAAAAAATACCGAAACCATTACTAAAGTAGTAAATTAGAGTTAGTAATTGGAAAGTTATTTAAGACAGAACAACGAAATTTAAAAGAGAATTAAAATAACTGCACAAATAATAATACATAATAAGCCAACATAATAATAAATAATAAAATAATACAAATAACATAATATAAAACATAAAATATTAAGAATAGATGTAATAATAATAATAATAATAATCAATCCTTATAATAATACATAATAATAATCCATGATGATTAGCCGCAATCACAGGAGTGGAAGACAATGTCCATTCAATAAAAAGTGATATATTGATGATATAATATATTCGTAAACCTAAAAAAATACAATACTTAAAAAAGGAAAATTATGAAATAACGCATAATGGAAATAGGACAAGGAGAGGCTACTACCGATTTCACAGAGACCATAAACACAGCCAACTCTACGAAGTCAGAGCAGAACCCGATCATGCATATCACCACTTCAAAACCCATTATAATGACAAGGCGCGGATAGCCTCTGGAAAATTGAAGGGCTATTTACACATAAGGGATTCTCATTCGCACCCATGAAAGGAGATTAAAGGTTATCTTTTGCAAGAATTGACATTTACGACCGCCGCCAAGTGCAAAGCAACTCAATAATCTTCACACAAACCACAATGTCGTAGAACGAACCCCCCACAACACAAACCAACAACCCAAATATGACAAGCACAGACATACATTATACGAACCACCTGGGAGTTAAAAGAACATTGACAGTATATCCAATGCAAAGGCACTTCATAAAACAATTCATGCATAGCCGCGTGAAAAATTGTACATTATAACAAGTTGCCCAATACTGCCAGAAAAACAAGAAAAATACTAGGAAGGATTTCCCAGATTGGGGAGGTAAACAAGGAAGTGTCGAGAAGAGTTGACACACTTCATCTTGGATCTGCCCATAAAACATAAGACCATTATAGTAAGGGCCTTACAACTTTAATCTATATCGCCGCTCTTCAATAATAGGAACCCATCCAAGACAAACCATCCAGTTCCGCTTCATATCCCACTGAACCAGGCTACTTGATCCCAAAGCATATCCGTTCCTGCATGTTTGAAAAGGCGAAGTATTCCATTCTGCCGGTCTATAAAAACAGACTTCCAACCCCCTACCCCCTGTCACTCGACCCTGCGGGATCAAACTTCAACTAGAACCAAAATTAGCTCTCTGCGAATAACTCCAAACAACACCAAACCCCAACCAAATACACCAAAACAAAAAAACCCAAAAAATGATCTGCAAACCTGCCTCACGAATAAAAATGATTAAGATCTTGCTCCTACAAAAACAACCAAACCACCCAAGGCACCAAGTGGACCCAAAAGTCAACAGAAATTTGTGAAAAAATTGAACCAGGCACCTATCAATCCAAACCCAAGATGAACATGATAAAGTATATAAAGCAGAAAAGGCAAATACTAGAGTGCCTGAGATCCTTACCAAATTTGCAACTATAATTGAATTTGAGGATCTCCAAGCTATAGAACGTAAAAAAGAGGGACCCAACCAAGTAACGCACCCGATGCATTCCTGATGTTCGGCCAGAATCTTAATCAGATACACCAAAAAAAAGAAGGTCTACATTGCAAAACCCGAAACCCGACTCCAAAGCCTACAAGTCAGTCCAGAAGGCTACCTGAAGAAATTAGTGGCTTTAATGCGAAGGCCCTCGGGCGCCTCAAGTTGTATACAAAAATATGCATATATTTGTTCCAAAAGATCTCAATAAGGCAAAATTTGTACTAGTGTTAGAAGATCACAGACCAAAAAAAAAATAAATAGATGAAGTAAGTATATAAAAATAGATAAGTCGGGTCCATATTTGGTCTTACGAATAACTAAAAACAATGATGACCCAAAAGCAAATACTATATCTAAAAAAAATAGGAAACGACACGCTGGATAGAGAATTTGAGAAAATCACAAGGGCAACTATCCAATAAGCATATATAATCACGCATGATAAGGCCCCCCCCACCAACCCCACCCCCAATAAAGATAACAAGACAAGACAGGGTAAGACCCATCACACGATAAACATAAAAACCCCATCTAAATCAATAAATTCGTTTAGGAATGCTTTCTTATTTGCTTAGTGGCAACCATGCAATAAAAGTACGACCGTAGGTTTCCTTTAAAATATAGTATGCTAGTCAATTAACACCTCTTCCCTATTGTACAGTAAATTCGCGCAATGTGGGAAGAGAAAATACATACAATTGATATTCCTTCCTATACAAAAAAAAAAAAAAATACTATCTTTGGTTTTCTTATATAAAAAACAAATTTTCAATTACGATTTATAAAACTTTTTTTTTTTTTTACTTTTTTAAGCACGATTATCAGAAAACTAGTGTTTCAACTTTCCTGGCCCCAAGATATCGGCCAATTGCGAACTCCTGACCCAGGCGTAACACCTTCGAATAAATTGACCGGTCACGCACCCAAAATAATAACCTATATGAATAAATAATGGGGTTGTTTTATTGAAAATGCGCGCTCTCTCGTAATTGGTAGAGAATTAAGAATTAAAGCAATTGGTATAAAAAGGTAATTGTTAATATATACATCAAAGAATATATTTTATTATATATATATTTGTAATATATATTACCTGTGTCACATGTATTGAAGGGGCAAAAGGAAAGGATAAAAATCGCATGATTCTTATCAGCGAATTATCACTCTGGATAACCCTTATGTAGGATCGAAGATCACCATACCCCACACATTCACATATAAATAAAATATCCTATGAAAATACACCGTTACAGAACAGTCATAAATGAAAACGTCAAATCTACATCCAAGGATACCTCTGTACAGAGCCTGACCGAACTAAACGAGAATAACCGTAATATGACGAATCACCAGTAACAGTGAAGTTCTTTTTCCAACATTTACATAACAATTAATATGCGGGAGTCTGCTCTCGCAAATGAAGAAGAGAGGGCACGTTTAAAATTGGTTGGCATTATCGAAGCCAATTATTTTCTCAAATTCACTGAATGAAAATAATCTTATTAAATTTATGAATATGTGAATTATGCTCTATTAATTCCTATGACAATATACTACATATTAAATAAGCAAGATGTAATTCTACCCTCAAGTTATATTTACAATGACAAATGCAGTTATAATTCTGACAAACATAAGTAACAAGAAGTACAATAAATCCCCAATACTATATCCATAGAAGAGAAATAGTATGAGAGCTAACATTGATCTCGGCAAGAGTCCTGAATTCATTATTCATCTAGAACATTATCACAACTCCCACAACTATAGGATTAAAAATTTTAACACCTACAATTGAACTGAATTCATTATATTGAACACCATAAATCCCACTTGCTCGCACAAAAAAACTCATTTAATTTAATTAATCATAAGCAAACATAAAATCTAACAAACAGATAAACAACAATCATCTATTACTATTTCCCTTGAGCAAATCTAATTAATTAGTAAAAATATATAGTATATATTCTACCAGGTAAAATAGATATAAAAAAACACACAAATATAATAAAAACCCACACGTATATAAAAATAAAACCCATAAATAACTCACTATATATACAATATAATATAATAACAACACCACAAACCATATAACTATATAATAAATATCAATCACATATCACTACACTATAAAAATAAACAAACATATATATATATAAGTAAAATACTATGTATATAACCAAGTGGAGAATGTAATATATATATATAATAACAATATATAAATAAAAAAAATATAATATATATAAAATAAATAAATATATCATAAAATAATAAAATATAAAATCCAATATAAAAAATATAAAATAAAGCCAATTTAAAAAATCCAAATCAAATATATAGAACAAAATATAAATATATAAAAAATATAATAATAAAAAAAATAAAAATAGAACAAAAAACTACAATCAACATAAAGAAAAAAAATATTACATAAATTTAGAACATAATAAACTATATAAAAAAAAAAAATAAAAATAAATAAATATAAATAAAATAATAAAAATAGTATAAAATAATATAAAAAAAAAACAACAATTAAAAAAATAATAAATTGAAATCAAATATAATAACATACATAAACACAAAAAAAAAAAACAACTATATATATAACACAAAATACACAAAACTAAACAAATATACAAAATCAAATATTAAGTAACAAAAAACAAACAAATAACAGATGTTCTTAAAAACTTATTAACAAACTATAAAAAAATAAACGAAGGAAAATAATAAAATAAAAAAATAATATAAATAAATAAATAAAAAAAGGAAGAAGAAAAAAAAAAGATAAATAAAAACTCAATAAAAACAATAAATAATAAAACAATAAAACTCGTTACATATACAGCCACTCTATCTATTTATATTCTTTTATATATATACCGAACTCACCTAAAATAAAGAAATTATACAGAATAAACAAACTCACAAACAAAAACACAAACTACTCTAATACCAAATAAAAACACTAATACACTCACAAATTCTTACTAAACCAAAACCAAACAACATCACACATACCAAAAAAAATAATAACTCAAATATACACCAAAAAAATCATCATAACAACATAATACACTAATACATAATACAATATAACTAAACTACTACAACCCCACCCATAAATATATATATATATAACTATAATAATGAGAAAAAAAACAAATAACACATAAAATAAACACTCTATAATACACACAACAAATACTAAAACCTACAAATAACCAAAAAAATAATCATAACCAGCAACTAATGCGAAGGAAACAAACCAACAAGTTCACAGAAACGGGAATAAAATCTAGAGAAAAAAATTAAATGTAATCATTAAAAATATTTTTTTAAATTAACACACTTTGTTAGCCACGTGGAGAAAACTTATTATTCTATCTTAATCTAAGTAAATATAGAATATATTAAATAAACAAATATATACAAAAAAAAATTTAAAGTACACCTAAACTCTACACCTACAAAGTTAAAAAAAACTACCTCCAAACACCATTAGAAAAAAAAATTTTTTAAAATGAAAAACAAAACTATCTACCCGACAATGAAGCGAGCATCTCGACCCTAGATTAAAAGCATATCAGACAATTTCGATTTAGATGCATATTGGGAAGTCTATTAATATTCAACACGTTTACCATGAAAAAAAAAACATTAAAAAATATTAGCTTATTTTAAAGTTAAGTTTTTACGAATTTCGGACAGCTCAAAGACTCCACAAAACACAAACCGCAAACGGCTCACTATAAACTTATATAAAAAATGCTCAATAATCATTCATAAGTTGTTACAAAAGTGATTTGCTTATGTTTTTTATTTATCAAACATGCTACAGCTACAAAACAACAACAAAAAAACAAAACAAAAAACATATGGTAGAACCTATAAGGCATTGCCTCTAATGTTTTTCTAATACCCATATCAATTATAATCTCAATACTTTAGTGTAAGGATCACAAAAAAAAGTGCAAATCAATAATTTATCATTTTTTAAACAAATCAATACTGTATCATTTTTTATGAAATGTGCTCCATACATTAGTCGACGACTCAAGGTGCTCCCGTCGGTTGACTCATTTGCCACCTTTTATTTGTATACATTAATTATTATTATTATATATCTAAAATTGATTGTGCAAATACATTTAAATACAAACACCTATAGTATTGTAAATTATTTATTTTAGTCAAGTTCATGGATGTGAATAAATATACTCATACATTATAAAATGCCTTATTTGTTAAAGTGCAAATATTCATTTATTATTAATCATAAAAAATTATTAAAATAAGCATATTACAACAAATACATTAATATTAATAATATATATTAATTATCAATTTATTTTACATTATTAAAAATACCATTTTAAAAAATTATTAAAAATTGAATTTTTCAAGGAAGATAAGTACCATATAAAAAATCATAAATTTCCTCCAGGTTAACATTACATTCCAAAAAAGTTCATGTAGAATGTAGAACAAAAAAACCACACGATAACAAAGAACCACCATACTCGTAAAAAAACAATATAAAGTGGCCACTCATTTTTGTTAAACAAGTGCAACTATTGCCAAATTATCTTAAATTATTTAAAACTTAACTAACAATCTGCATTGTCACTAATTTATAAACACAAAACATAATAATAGTGACGCAATATTTTTTCTGGAATTTAATATAAAGGATTATCGATCATCAGAAGCAATAGCTCGTAATAAAAAAGTGACTAATTTTAGTATAAAAAAAATTTAATAATCCTTTTAATAATCCTAAAATAATCCCAATCTAATTTAGGCAAAATTATATTCAACTCATCTTTCAAAACTTCTCCTATATATATATAAATATACAAAAATACTTAAAAAAATTAAGCATAAAAAAATGAAATAAAATTTCCAAAATTATTGTAAAAAAACATTAATTAATACAAAAAGTTAATTAAAATAAAGATTAGATTAAATTTTATCATAAAAAATAATTTCTAAATTATTATTAAACTCCATAAAAATTTAAACATAATATAAAATAATAAAATCTAATTAGTTGTCAGGTCGAACAGGGGACTAATCACCGAATTCACCGGTTTTCTAACCAGAAAATACCATTATTTGATAAATGGATTCTTCAAAAAAACACAACTTTAATAATATTAAAATTACAACATATTTTAACAAATTATTATTCATACTATCTCCTTACAAAATTAAGGAAACTCCAAATGTGAGAAAACACACACTCATTAAAATAATAGATGTAACTATCAAATATTCGAATTTCTGATCATTAAAAAAAAAAGACAAATTTCAAATTGAACGGTTTTAAAGGATTTGAAACGAAGATAATAAATAAAATAAAATATAATAATTATATATAAATAAAAGTAACTAAAAAAAATATAATATTATAATATAAAATTAATAAAACATAATAAAAAAAAATTTAATATAAATAAATATAAAAAATATAATAAATATAAAATATAAATAAAAAAAAAAAAAAAATAAATATATAATATATAATATAATAAAGAGCAATCTACATAATAACATATATATATATATATATATATATATATATGACTGAGATTACTCAAAGTCTTTTAATTAATGGTAATAATATTAAAAAATTTTCCAGTCTTTGAAAATATATAAATTTAATTTTAAAACATTTAAAATAATGCAAACACAAGTTGAGCAAAACTTAAAAATACAAAAATTTGAAAGTTTGATAACACTGAATCTAGATGAGGACTAATTATTATTGTAAATAAGTATAAACCATGTCAAAATATATAAACAAGAACAACACTAGTCAATAACAATCATACCCTCACTGTGGAAAAGATAGTTAAGATAAACAATCATTACAGACACGAATCACTAAAATCAACTAAGAAAAGAAGTTGGCCACACAGTCCCGTATTATTTAGTTTGGCTTTTGCATCTTTCGGATACAAACAATTAACATATCAAATCTCATCGGCACCATACCACCACCACTGGAAGGCGGAATGAAGTAGATAGGAACTTAGCTGTTTCTTCAAAAATGACTATGAGAAATTCAACTTAGTACATAGCATAGTATATACTGAGGGTTCACCAAAATGATAAGGGATGGGGGAGTCAGAGAAGATGGGAAGAAAAAATCGAGCGTTATCAGGAAAGGTAAGGAGTCTGAGTCGGGAGTCGATTTTCACCAAAAAGTGAGACACGGAACGGGAGATCAGATAAAAAAAAATCCGAACATCCTACACCTCAACCCCAAAAAAAAAAAATTTTGACACTAACAGTTTCAGACAATAAAATATATTAAAAAACTTAATTGCAATCAATCTTATCAATCAGAACTCCATTTTTTTTATAATCTATCGACCACTTGTTTTGATGGGCAATTAACATTGCTCTTATTTCTTTAATGAGTTATAAAAATAAGGTCTATAAACTGCTCGTTATAAATAAAAAATGATACTGACTCCTTGAGTATTGTGCCATTAACGAAATTAAATCCAACAACGCGAGCAGAAATGCATAAAAATATAATACATCGTACAAAAATTTAAAATCAAGATAGAGTACATAAACTGATTTTAAAAAGTATAGAGTCACACCAATTATAAGGTAGTTGCAATAAGCTAAAAAGAATCGGGATAGATATATTCAAATATAAAAATTTATGATACAACACTGTGCTGGCGCTCACGTGTGGCTGTAGTCAGACATTTCAATATTTCCGTTACCTAATGCCGTGGACCAAATATACTAAAAAATATAATTATTTAAAATTTTGGTAATACTAAGACACGCAAAAAAAAAAATAATATATCTATATATACCACAACCAGTAAGTGGTGATAAGATAATTTAATAAATAAATTAATATCATTGAATAAACAAAAAATAAATAATTTTCTTAACGTTGGACAGTGGTTTTGATAGTGTGAGCCAATGACCATATTATTTTGATTCAACAAAAGTGATTCACCGGCGACTATACTAAAAAATAACTAACTACTACTCACCTAGTAAAATAAAAACTCACCCCTATAACTATACCCCTAAATAAATATAAAATATAAATATTTAAATAATAAAAAATAAATAAAAAATATAAAAAATATAAAATCAAACATATGAAGAAATAAAAAAAAATATAAATAAATATATATAAAAAATAAAAAATATATAATAAATATATAATAAAATAATTAAATATATAAATAATATATAAATATATATATAAATCATAATAGTGGCGACACTCACAAGCAACTATTTGACTACTCGTGCAAATCTCTCTCTACTCATCTCCTTATATAATACTAAATAATAAATATAATAAATATAATAAAAAATATAATAATAATTAGAAAAATATATATAAACTATAATATATAAATAAATAAAAATAACATATTACCACACCAAACATAAAAAAAATAACATACAAAACAATAATAACAAAATAAATAAAAATAAAAAAAAAACAAAATAAATAAAATATAAAAAATATAATAAAATAATAAATAAAAAAAAAAAAAAAATAACAAAATACTAAAACCACACAATGTCATACATACCAAAAAAAAAAAATAAAAAATAAAATAAATAATATATATGTTAAAAATTACTTAAACGACCACACGGAACAGGAGCTCGG
>JABUQX010104835.1:0-7500 GCA_015478945.1 Trachelipus rathkii | reverse complement strand
ACCCTTGAATACATGGTTTACGTAAAACAAAGGATAATAAAAATTAACATAATATAGAACATATATTATTTTATACATAATCATGAACTAATAAAAATAATATTAGTATCCAGCAAAACAAATATTTATCTCAATCTGCGTGTAAATCGACGAGAATCTTTCCATAATAGAATATAGTAACGAGACTGCAAGAGGTATCTTATGATAAAATAGAAAAAAAAAAAAAAATAATAATATACATACTATAATATCATTTCATATATACATTTCCAATCCAACCCATTTACTATAATAAAGATAAACCAAAGTGTAGAACAGCCTAGGAGGTAAAACGAAGACAGAAATACCACCAACACCCTTGACACAAGAAAAACAAATTACATCTGAAAAAGACACATTATTCTCGGCTCCATAAGAGAAACAAGAAGAGAAAGAACATTGAAAACGAATCAAATCAATATACGAAGAACAAAAAAAAAAACAAAAACCCAAACATAACTGTAACTTCATTGCACTCAACCGAGCAAAATAGTTTTACATACAAACACGAACGAAAGAACTCTTTCAGAATAGAAGACATGAGCCCATAGACTCGGAAACCAATGCTGATGTGAAGAATAGATAAAACTAATTACAACTCGGAAATGATCAGAACTATCAGAAATGAATATCAGAGCTCCTGCACACATTCGACACCTATTCGAAACTTCATCATCTATACATAATGAACTATTCATATTAGAATACCCCAAGAACCATGAAAACGGAGAATCGCTAGTTCTTTAAATTCTGGAAAGTGAACTAACATTGTCACACTAAGGCCTCAGAAAAAAAAATATATATATAGAGAACTAGTTAATTCAACATTTATTATAAAAGAAAAATAATAAATGAGACATTTTATAAATAATTTTGAAAATCATTAAAAAAAATGTAAAACAAATTAGAAAACTTTATGGTAAAATTTCGTGTGTACTGATTTGGAAAAAATGAACATCTTTCAACATTACTATCTTTCTGATTCATCAACACAGAATCAAATGTGTTACATTAACCATCATATCTATCAATTATTAAAATGAGACCATTTTATAATGCCAGGATATCGAAAAACTCGAATTCTGTTATGTTAGAAAAATACACTATTTATCTACAATACGTACATTGAACCCATAAAATATAGAATTTTAGAAAATCTTTTATAGTTTAGCAGAGAAAAATATGAAAACTGATGTACAGGGTTCGTTAAACCTTTTGTACTTGTACGCGTACCAAATTTCAGAGAAATTTATCTGACTGTGACAAAATTTATCAACCTTATGACATACTACTTTTCTGATCGAAAAATTCAACTTAAGATTAAGGTAGGGATAATACTTTTTATCACGTAATGAATTATGTATAACATCAGAACTATTAAGCTTGTTCCGATACCACTTTAATAGATATTGACAAGGGGATTTACTCAGACTGGGCTCGTTCCGAGCTTTTGAGAACTCCATAATTTCACTATTCTTCTTTGGAATGAAAGAAATATCATCAATAAGTGAAATACTAGGATTGGATTTTATATGGAGATTTGACAGGATCGTAAGGTGCTTTACCTCTACTTTACTGAATCGATATAACCCATAAGCTAGTTCATAGTTTAAAACCATCGTATTCGTGAGCGATGAACACTCATAAAAGGAGTTAGAAAACAAGTCAGTTGTGTTTCTCTTTAGAAAATTTATTTTACATTCAACTAACGTCATTCTTTTGCGACTAACTTTATTGTTTAAGATCCATTTCATTTTTGTGTTTACACCCTTATCTATAACTACTTTTAAATTCTTAAATACCTTCATGGTGCCACATAAATTTAATTGAGTTGAACAAGGTTTTACCTCGGTTCTAGGAGAGGAGAGTTTGACAGATGGATAATCTTGTTCAAAAAGATTATCATTTACAAAATTTACATTTGACATTTGCGGATTCGGATTTATAAAACTTGTCTCTAAAGGGTTAATAACGACATTCCGAGACATTAAACTCGTTCCCTTTTCTAAAAATTTGAATCATAAAATGAATTTGACTTCGACGAAATCGAACCTGAATACGGACCAACACGTAAAATTGACGTGTGTTCTGCCTGTTTTGAACGCGGAGTAAATGAACTATTTGAAAAAATTCATGCCTTCTTGGCTTATTATTCTCATATTTACTATATAAACTTGCAATTGGAACATAATTTGGGTCCAAGCAACTTACCTTTACATCAAAACTTTCATCTTCAAAATGAACAGGATGCGGTGTCATTCTACCACTTTTACTGTTTTCGCAATTTCGTTGGGCGGAAAAATAATGATTAGAATAATTAATTTGAGAACTATTTGAATAATTAGCACCTATGCTATGTATATTTGTCGAATTATGACAATAATTAACATTTGAACTTCTTTTTGAACCATTTTGACCTCTGTCAAAGTTTGAGTTTGAACTGTTATGTACATACTGACCTTGAAAATTAAAAGAAGTTTCACGACTTTCGTGACCATTTGAAACGATATTTATATTAGAATTTTCTCTGTTTGTAGAGAAACTTTCAAATTCCTCATGCGAAGAAAGATTTGAATCATAATCTGGATCCAAATGAAGGACTTGAGACATAATATTCTCTTCGGAATATTGAAGTGAGTGAGGGGAAATATCACGATTTCGAATCGGGTTGGTATGAGGGAGAATATTGAGGTCATGAGAATGAGGTTGCGTCTCATTATTTTCATGATGACTGACTAGGAAAACTGGATCAGGCTTCGCCGATTTTCCATTTTTATTACCACTGTAATAATCTGTACGATTCTCGGGGTTTAAAAGATTGACTTGTGATGAGGAATTTTCATCTAGATTCGGATAAGAATGATGAGGATAATTTCTATCACGTTGATTTTCGTGATTTTCATATGTATCGAATGACAACTCATGAGACTGATTTTGACCAGTGGGTCGACCGGGACGGAAATTTGAACGGAGATTTGAATGATTTGGAGCATAATTATTTTGCTCAGATTGAGTTATATACCTTACCCTATTTAATCCTTCAGGAGAGAAAGGTTCCCAAGTAGTTCCCTTGCACCTACCTTGCGTCCCACGCACGTGATTTTTCTGGCACATTGTGCAAAAGGGGCGGAATATACATTTTGAAGTCGGATGTCCGTGATTTTCACAGGATTTACAAAAGAGAACTTTACGTTTAGGTTGATTATTTGATGCAGAATGATGAGAATTATTAGAAAAACTTGAAGATTTAGGCATACTTTTCGTATTATAAGCCTGAGAAAATGATTGTTGAGCAGCACCTTTTTCAGCATGCGTAGAATATATTGGAACATTAGAAGTTTGATAAGAGTTTTTACCTGATGAGGAAGAGATTTTACCATCATTAAGAACATGGTTTTTCTTTAAATAAGCCTGTACCTGTTTAGGTATTGAGTTCTGTATATCAAATTCCTCGTGAATAATACGTTGGAGTTGAGGTTTTGTATTAGCATACAAAGTTGAAAACAAAAGTAAACGTCTCTGTTCATCTGTAAATTTGACATCGTGAATTAAAGAAGATGAGTCGATGAATATTTGCAACGCTCTCTGTGCGTCAGTAATGAACTCCGGTAATGATTTATTACTGCTCCATTTAATATTTACGAATTCGTTGAAGGCTTCAAAAGAACTCTTTGAACAAATCGGATTTAAAATGAGTGACAGTTCAGTTTTGAACTCTTCCTATGATTTCGGATTCTTTAATTCAGGGGTGGAATTAATAAGAAAGCCAACGTTACCTTCTCGAATATTCAAAAAACGAACGTATGTACGTAATTTTTCAGTATCGGATTCTATACCTTCGTCTTGAAAATACAACTCTATTGATGAAAACCAATCGCTGAGAGTGATCCCTTTCCAAGAGTTGTCAACAAAGCCAATTAATAATGGGATATTGGGTTTCGAGTGGGAGAGACGGTCTATATTTAAAATAGGTCTAGACATAGTTGGAGAATTATTAAGAACGGAAGAAGAATAAAGATTTTGACTCGAGTCTCCGGCAATCGGATTTGACTCGTCGATAGGAGTTTTAATGGATTCGTCCTCGTTTAATTTTACACTATCTTCGTCGTCGGACGGCATAGAAGGAATAAAATATAAAGGAAGAAATATGAAAACTAGGAAAATAATATATTATAAAAAAAAAAAAAATTTGTAAAAATACCAAAAATTTTGACCAGAATAAAACTTACTCGAACCAGAAATGTTAGATGGATTGATGGAATGTCCAGAAATATCTATTCGTATTTTTGATGAATGTGAAGACTTTTTCTTCAAATGAATATTAAAAAAAATATATATATATTCTTAATCATAAAATAAATAAATAAATAAATAAATAAATGAACCCTGTAACCTATCCTCTTGCGGTATCCAGCAATTTTTCTTTCACTCCAAAAATATGGTTAATCTTCTCGGTTAAGTCTCGAAGAATCTCAAAAGTATTTTTTCGTGCTTGCAGTACCTTAAAAATATTAAGAATTGTTAATACACATTGGAAAATAATATTATCAATAAAAAAAATAAAAAATAAAGAAATGATTTATATATATATATATATATATATATATATATATATATATATATATATATATATATATATATATATATATATATATATATATATATATATATATATATATATAATTTGGAGAATTTCTTTTGGGGGTGGAAAAAAATACTCCCCTAACTCCTTTAACGGCAAAAACTGACGATTTTATGGATGAAATGTGCCACCCACAGCGCACACATACGATAAAATACCTCCCGAAAAATGATACAGCCACACTTTACAAAAAAATGATAATAATAATTATTTAATTTTTTTGAGTTGCACAGAGTAATTTCTCTTGCGTTTTTTCGAGTCAGACAGGAAAATTCCAAGAAAATCCCTCTCATTTAATTTCCCCAAATATAATAAATTAATCCTTCACATATACTACATTCGTTAGTAAATGTACAGAAAAAAAATAAATATATCCTCTTCTATCTCTTATATCCCAAAAGAGAATAATCATCTACTGCGTAGCATACGAGTTATATATATATATATATATATATATATATATATATATAAATAACACTATATATATATATATATATATATATAACATTAGCATAACCTCTCTCACCATCTCACGAGTTCTATATATATTATTTAAAATATGAATGGGAAATTCAAATATATATATAGAAAAATATAAAAATATATTTTTGTATATATATATATATATATATATATATATATAGAAATATAATAATATATATATTTTATATATATATATATATATATATATATATATATATATATATATATATATATATATATATATATATATATATATATATAAAGAAATAAGTTTTAACAATTTTAGCTTATAAAAAAATATTAATAATATTTTTAATATTATAAGCCTAATAAAGAAAATACGTCATTCAACTTGTGACACATAAAATTTCAAACACAGCTGCTGCAGAGTAATTGAGTGCGAAAATCTACTCTCGAACTTCCTACTTTCTGTTTCAGTGTATGAAAAAAATAATGAAGCAAATATTTTTACAATTAAAATATTTGACAACAAAAAATATACGTCAATTCTACTACTTTTTGTTTCCAAACACGTACTCAAGAATGTATTTATATTTAAAATTTCAAATATAAATAAGTATAAGTATTTAAATGTTTTAATATTATGAGACAGACATCTGATTAAGGAGATCTGTTTTGAGGCTAGCATTCACAATCTTGTGACGTCATCAGGAAGATGATGCGTCGACCAATGAAAATCGAACTTTTAAATTATAACTAAATATATATAATATAATATATTTAATTATTTAAAATGTATTATTTATACTTTTATTTATAAATATATGAGAAAATAAATTATTTTATAAATATTTTTAATATTTTACCAAATATTTAATCATAAAATAATAACTACACTTACAGAAATTTCCTTCGCGAAAACTTTTTTATTTTTACCTCATTCTTAGGCAACAAACCCAATTATTCCAGCAAAAATCTTCTGGTAAACAATATGAACAATGTCGGAGAATTTTGAAGAATCTCGCAAAATCTCGAAGATCAATTGAAGAATCAAATATGAAGAAATATTTCGTAGCTTCCTGACAATCTTCAGACAGCATACAATCCAAGATGGCTGACTTTTCTTCAGACACAGACAATAGAAATTCCACATACAAAATTTTTCCACGATCGCCACTCTTTTCAAAAAGAGAATCAAAATCATAAACTGAGCCACTTTTTTAATATAAATGTCTTTAGTTACGATCAACACTTTCTTTAATAACAGTCCTCTTGCAGAATTACACCGATGGGGTGTTTCCAATTTCCCCTTTAGGCTCGAAGATGCAGGTTAAAAAATATGACAGAGAATTTGTGGAGGAGAGCTTTCTATCATCTTAAGAAAATATCAGCAAGACATCAATGGAGAGAGAGGAGATAGCGGGTCTTAAATGAGACTCACGTTAAGTTTTAAGTTTACTAAAAATAACTTTATCTTCATCAAATGTAATATATAAATATAAATAATTAGATATCCTTTTTCTTTAATAAAACATAGTCAACATAAATCTATTTCATTTTCCTTGTAAAATAAATAAGTGTATTAATTTCATTTGTCATATCCTTAATTTCTAATTTATACATATATTCTTCTTGTGAGTAAATATAATATCAAAATATATATTATCTTGTAGACAAATTACAAAAGTTGAGTAATAAATATATTCGTAGAATGAGAGCATTTGAGGAGAGAGTTAACATGGAATCGATACACACTTTACCTGTATGCTATATTAGTCTTTAAATAAATATTGAGACAGCAATATTTATTGAACGTTTTTCTTTACAAAAATATTCTTCACGAAGTTAAAAAAATACTCTTTCAGGCATTTATGAATCACATAGATTTCACCAATAACAGTTTATCGAATTGCGTAGATTAAATACGCATTTGCGTACAAATAAATATTATTCAAATATTATTTAAGACATACAAAATTCTCACTTGCTAGAGAAATAAATATCTTCTAAAGAAACTTCACTTCACAAAATATCAATGTTAAAATAATAAGTCACTTCACATTTAAGAAATAAATATCACAGTACCGTAGCCTATCAATTGGCTAAACATCAGAATATAACTCTCCACTCCTCAAGTCAACGATACGTCTGACTCCATCAACTCGCTCTCAAAGACTACTCACTATTCATCTGCGTTTGCAACTATATACGATTCTCGTTGCAAACTATACTCTAAATGTAAACATTATATACTACTGATATTTCTTTTGTTTTTCTAGGAAGTCTAACTGAGCTAATGTATTTATTACAGAAGGAAATACATTTGAACGGTATAGAATACTCCCCTTCCTAGCTAATGACATTCTTAAAAATTA
>JABUQX010104834.1:45000-68163 GCA_015478945.1 Trachelipus rathkii | reverse complement strand
CTTTTCTTACATCCTTAATATAATTGCGCGATATTATGGCAATATTTGGAAGATCATATTATTATTAAGTTATGATAAATACGATATCTTTATGTAGTTATAATATAGTAAAAGTATAGGGATAATGGTATCTCGATATTATTGAAATATAATAGTTCATATTATATAATTAGAACACGATATAAATAAAATAAAATATTTAGTAGCAGCTTTTATACTATATACTGATGGCTTGAAATTAACTCGGGAGCACCTCAGCCGCAAATTGCGGGGCAACCGGCGACACTCTTTTCTCCAACCACATCATAGCCAATTGTATATATTCAGAGCTTGAGATCACTCGAGGATCATGTCGAGCACCCTCACTGTATCTACCGCAAACTGCGGTTGTGCAGAGAAAGGTTAGTCTTTTTTAAAAAATACTTTCTTATGCTATCAGTTTATAACCAATGTTTTTTTTTCTCTCTGATTTTATTATTTTAATAAGAGTTGATTGATTTAGCAACCACAGTAATTCAATAAATATTATATCAAAGTATTCTGGATTTTTTGTAAACGAGGTACTTCCACGGATAGATCATATATAGATAGAGTTGTGAAAGAATTGTGAACTAAAAGAATGTTAAGATTGCATTGTCAACTCACATAGGTTAAGACGAGAGTAATCCTTTATATGGCCGCGTTAAAAACTCTTCACCAGACCCGGTTCAGATTTCGAGACTGGGAAGGAGGAATATTAAGTTTCAGCTGCACAAAAATATGAAATTGGGAGATTAACTACTTCTCGCAGATTTTGAAGAACTTAATGAAGAAAAGTTGCTTGTAGTCCCATCGCAACGTACTCTCAGATAAACTCGATAAAAGGGAAATTTTTTAACAACCTCTTATTTTTGAAGGTAAGTTCAGACAGCAATAATGTAAAAAAATAATGGTAATGATATTTACATATTTAGAAAATGGAAAAAAGTTATATCAATTCAACAATATCCTAAAGAGTTTAAACTGTCAGGAATATAGAAGCTCAAACCTTATCAAACATCCAAGTCAATACCTCTGTTTTGAAACATGGGAATACTCCGATCTATTAAAAATCCAAGTAGTGCTAAGTGATAGAGAGAAATGAAACAGTAATGAAAAGTTGAAATGAACGAAAAATAGATGAATGTTATAAAATACGATGAAAAAAGGATACAGATATTCCGGAAATTGTTCGCTGCTTAAATGGTGGTGAGAAGTGGGATAGAACATAGATTTCAAAAAGTTGAGATGATGGTCAGAATTAATTTTCATATGTGCTGCCTCATCTAAAAGTAGTTATACACATGTGAACAAACCTTTCAGTACGGTGCTAGGAATACATTTTTATAATTGACGGAAATAAGAATGAGATTAAATCATTATATAATACGCAAAAAGGGGTTATTAAAGGCCATTAAAATCTTACTTGAAACTTCTACAAAAATAATTCAATTTGTTAGCTGAAGAGTAGGATACAACTAAAGGGGAGGTCCACATTATATCGGCTACTTGATAATTGTCCGGATGGCAGAGGATGGGGAAGTGGATCTGGTGTTGTGTCCATGTAAGCAAGTGGGTCTCGTTCTGGTACCGTCTGGTAACTATTGTAATCAGAAGATAAATTGCACATTAAACGACAATAGAACATTTAGAATTTACAAGTTAACAATAATAATATATATTGAATCAAATAATAATAGATACACATTATAATAATAATGCGCAGCTATTTATTAGGCGGATTGGTATATACTCTTCTCCAATTCTCACAAATTATAACAGCAATTAATAATGAAAAGGATAATAAATGAATTTAAAAAATAATAATATAATAATAATTAAGAGAATCAATATATATTAATAAATAATACATAATATAAAATATTAGTTAATGATTCTAGTGGTAGTAGTTATTGATTATTATTAAAATTGATCAAGATTAATGTAATTGTATTATAATTATGTTATTTAGTATTAAATGTTGTTACATATTATTTTGAAATATCCATGTTTTATTATATGATGTACTTAGGTATTCATTAGTAATTTATTAAATCGAAAAGTATATAGCCAAGTCATGTAAATATTATTATTTTTATTATTATTATTATGGTCATGTTATATATATATTAAGAGAAATGTATAATATTTATTAAAGATTTATTATAAAATTATTAATTGAATTATGTAATATTAGTAAAATGATTAATATATAATATTATTAATAAATTATTGTTTTAGATTTATTAGAGTTTGTTATGCCTTATATTAATTATAAAATAACATTAAAAACTATGTTAATATTTAATTATCAAAAATAAGCGGGATTGTATATACGATCATATAATTTATTAAATATTATTGTTATATTATTATTAATAAGAAGATTATATATATATTATAATATTATTATTAATATTATTATTTAAATTATTATTATTAAGAATTATTAAGCAGATATTAAGGAGATGCCAATTTGATATGATTTATAATATTATTATTAACATTGTTCCAATGCTTTTTTTATGTTATATTTCATTCTATTATATTATTATAATATTATTATTAATTATTTTCATTAATATTATTATTCAATCTATTATATTTTAATTATATTAAGATTAATTAATATTAATATTAATCTTAACTATTTGATATTAATATTAATATAATATTAATATTAAATTATTTATTATTAATATTGGAATTATTATTATTATTATTATTATTGATTGTTATTATTATTATTATTATTATTTATTATTTGAGTATTTATTATTAATACAGTATATATTAATTATTGATAAATTAGACAAATATTCAAGTATTATTATTATATGTAAATTATTATTTAATTAGTATTTATTAATTAATATAATTATATTAATTGAATTATTGAGTTATTTATTATATATTTTATTTATTATTTTAGTTATATTATTAATACATTGAGAGATTATTATTAACAGTATTATTATTAACTATTATTATTATTATTTATTATTCTATTATTAAGTATTAAATTATTATTATTAATAATATTGGAGTTATTATTCAAATCAACACCGCTTATTATTCACAATATCTTATTATTAATTAACATTATTATTATTAAGAAATTTGAATACTAGTTAATTAAAATAATGTTGGTTATTATTGAATTAATGAGTTAAATATTCATTTAATAAGTATATTATTCTTATAAATTACATTATTATTAACTATATTATTATCTAAATAATAATATGCTATTAATATATTAATAATATTACTATTTCTCATTACACACACCTTAATATTATTATTATCTAATAATATTATTATTATTAAATAAATAATTATTATCTAATAAGATAATAATTATATTATTTTGTTATTATTCATTAATAATATTAAAGGAAGTATTAATAATATGTATTATTATTATAATATTATTATTATTGATAAAAATAGTTATTATTATTATTATTATTATTATTACATTAATAACTATATTATGTTTATTATAATCAGCATCTCTAATTCGATTTGCGATAGCTTGTAAATATTGTAATAATAATTTATAAAAATTTTTAAAAATAAACATTGGAGTATATAAAAGCAATTTGGTGCTGAATTCGAGATATTTATTGGATCTTCTATATAATGTTATGGGATATTAATAATATTGATGGATATTAAAATATTACATTGATACCATGTAATAATTGATTGAAAAAATATTAATAATATTAATTGATATTATATAAGTCTTTAGAAATAATAATAATATTATTGTGCCTTAAGAATATTATTGATTTAAAAAGAATTATATTGATTAATAATATTATTGATATTAAATAACAGTATTGATACGAAAAATATAAATTGATATTAATAATAGTTAGTTACTACTGTTAAATAATGTTGATTGATAATAAATGCAGTTATTGATACTATATTACATATTGATATCATGAATTATTAATTGATATTTAATCACCATGACGTAAATTAGAAATATATATTATTGTCAATTAATAAATGATTGTTTAAATCAACTAGAGGTTAATTAATCATATTATTGATATTGTGATAATTCATAGCAGATTCATAATATATTTGATATTAATAATATTTTCAATTCATATATTAATTAAATATTATTGATATTAATAATATTATTGATATTAATAATAGTAATAGATATAACAATATTAATTTTTTACAATAATTTTGATATGACTAACTTAATTGATTTAATAATTGATTGATATTAAAGTGTATAGTTTTTAATTGTACATTGAGATTATTTATATTATTGATTTATTAATATTATTGATATTAATAATATTATTGATATTAATAATATTATTGATATTAATAATATTATTGATATTAATAATATTATTGATTAATAATATTATTAGAAAATTAAAATTATTGCTTTTAAGAAATATAAGAATTTTATGTTATGGACAGTAAATATAAAGTATTTATACTTATTTATTATGGTCTTAATATAAATATTGAAATATAATATTAATAATTGAATGAGTTAATATTAAATATTAATATTATATTAATATTAATGTTAATATAAAAACATATTATTAATATTAATATTAATATTAATATTAATATAAGTGAATAATTAAATATAATTATTCACATAAGATTACTTAATTAATAATTACTATTATTTATTATCTATTATTAATATTAATTAGTTATATTAATAATAATATATTATTATACTTAATATAATATATTATTATAAAATTAATATTACTCATATAATATTAACATATTATTAATATTAATATTATTAATTAATATTAATATTGATTATTAATATTATAATTATTATTAATAATTATATTATTCAATAGATATTAATATTACTAATTTCAATATTATATATTATTATAATATTATATTTATTATTAATATTGAGTGTATTATATATTATTGATTAATGTAGTTATTAATTAATTAAATGATTATTAATTAATAATAGTAATATTCTAAAAACGTTGAATATTAATTATTAAGCATTAATATTATTATTAACTATTGAATATTATTATAATATTAAATATATATTGATTAATATTAAATATTACTATATTAAATTATAACTATTATTTATTCGAATATAATTATTATTATTTAATATTTTTATTATATTAAGTATTAATATAAATTAGATATAAAATAAATAATTATATAGATTATGATAATATTAAATAATTAAGATAGATATTATATTATAATAATTTAAAATAGTATATTATAAAAGTATATAATAATTATAGTTAATAATAATATTATTATTAATAAGGAATGATTATATTAACATAATAATGATTAATTTAATTAATAATAATAGATAGTTATTATTAATAAATCATATTAGTTGTGTAGTAACTATATATTAATTATTATTAATTAACTATATTAATTAATAAGAAGGAATACTAGAATATCATATATTATAAAAATATTATTAATAATATATTGTTATAAGATAATATTTTATAATAATATTGAATTGAAATAAGAATTTCTTAATATATTATTGAGAGTCAGAGTATAGCTATTGAGTAAATCACACACACCAATGGGTAAGAATTATGGTTTTTATTGCGAGCAAGCAAGCCGCATACCGCAGCCGAACCGCGGTTGCATAAACAATTATATTAACTGCAAAAAAAAAACAACCGCAAGAAGTAACCCAAGTGGTGGGTCTTGTACCTTAACTCAATATATATATATAGATATATATATAATAGTATAATAGATCATTTCATATAATATAATAATCTATCATATATAATTTAGATATTATTTATATAATACTATAAAAAATTAGTATATAGATAGGGAATAGATAATTAGTGTAAGGGTATACTTTATGGTATATTAAGAATACTATTATATATGTATGAATAAATTAGATATATATTATAATATAAGTATATAAAATCGCAATAATGTATGTTATATATATATATATATAAGTAACATTTATTTATAGAATTTATATAATGTAGTATTAATAATGTATATATATATATATATTCCTAATACATATACTAGATAAAGAACGGAAGTTTAGCCATACACTTTGTATTAGTTGTATGTTTCGAGGGTGCGGGAAGAGTAGGCCAACTCGTTGAGGCACCCCACGCCAACTCTTCCCATCCTCCACCCCGTTGGACAAAGGAACAAAATACAAACAACTTTAATAACTAAAGCAGTAAATTACATCTTTTTCTCTGATCAATTCATGTATTTAATATATTACAATAATTTAATAAAGGCAAGTGTGCATTCAAGAGACACAGTTTTTCTCAGGCCGTTTTCCTGTGTCTCATTTCGTATATCTATCAATTGATAAGCGCTGCAGGGCCCGAGGAGATTTTTTTCCACTAAGGAAATCTATTGGAGGACAACGCAGATGGGGGAGAGTGGTGACGGGTACTTATTATTCACTAATGTTGGAATTCCTTTTTCTTTGTTTGCCAGCTGAATGTAAGCCTGTCTCTTCTGAACTAATTTGCTTTTCCCTTATGGATATTTTCCAAATAATTGATGTGGTAGTGACAGAATCATCTATCATCATCATCATCTCATCATCATCACATCATCATCATACACATCCATCATGCATCATCAATCATAAATCATCTCATCATCAATCATCCATGCATCATCATAATGACATCCATCATCATAATCCAACCACTCATCATCATCATCATCATTCATCAGCTACATCATCTACATCAGTCATCATCATTCATCAATATCATAATTCGATTAATCTATCAATCACATCATCATTGAGCAGTACTTGAGGGAGAATGGAGTCAGAAAAGGTCGGTCATAATCGCTATTGTCCTTTGCTAGTAGCGTGTTACTTGTGACTTGTTCGCTTATTATCTCTTATCTTGTGCTCGAATCGTCATGAGGTTTATTGTTTAGTTATTTAATTGGAACCCATTGCAAAACGTGTTGCACACCTGTTAAATTTTGCTTGAACACTATTTTGTGGGTAGAAAAAAAATTTCGTAATACTTTAGAAGTATCAAAAGATATTATTGCTCAACCCTGTTACATCTCATCGATTCGAGGCAACAATATCTTTTTTTTCAATTTCAATTATCAATGTATATTCTTGATATCTATTATATCTTATGTGTCCTTTCCTGACATCCTCTGAGAGCTGAGAGAAGTGGAACTCTGCTGTTCTAAAAAGTCTATATTTTCAACTAGTTCACGATCAACGTGCGAGATTAATATAGACTGTCTACAAAGAGGAATGACGACTTTCAGCATAGTTCGATTTAATAATCCCTAACATTTATTATCGTAATGTCTTCAAACGGCTCCAGTATCTGACGCAATTCAGAAATGTAGCTATTCCCATGCTCTGAATCCAGGGATCTTAGAAAAGTGTTTGCAGCATTTAAGAAATGGAATTCTTAATATATAGTTCCTTGCTAAAATTCAATAATTACAACTATTCCATAAACGGCCCATGAATACAGATGCCAAATAATATTTTATATTAGTACTGCATTTTAACTTAAATGTAGAAGAAGCATCCTCAACAGCTCCATCATTTTCAAAAAGGGATGCGGATATATATTATAATAAAATATAGTAGTATCGAATATAGTATATGTATATTATAGTATTATAATGATCTTAATAATATATATAGTTTTACCAATCATACAATTATATAATAGGTATATATATAGAGGAGGTGCGATTTTAGGTTTTACTGCTAAATGTGATATATATAGTAATGTTAGAAATTTTGTTACTTTAATAGTTATATCGGTATTCATAAGGCTATTTTAAAAACCTTGAAGGATGGGATTGTATAACTTACCGTAAATCGATTGAAAAAATTAAGATAGAAGATATATTTAGATACCCTCAGTGTCTTATATTTAAAATCAAAGTTTCAAGGTTCCCAAAAAGTGAGAAACGCGCTCAGATCACTAATACTATAGTATAGTTATATATTATAGTATATATAGCCTGCATGTTTCATTCAAAATAATGTAGAAATATGAAGATATAATATACTAAACTTGGATAGTTAAATAGATTATATTCTCTCTTTGTTTTTAGTTTAATATAGTATAAATATATCTAATTATAAGTATTTAAATATAAGTATATATAATAAATTATAAAAAACGAGAGAGGAGAGAGAGAGAATATAGAAATGGGTTTGATATAGGAGGGACACTCACAAGAAAAAGTTTAGGGAAATTCAATTTAGAAAATATATTTATATTAAGATAACTTCACGTAGGTACTTATCTGGAAAGTATGTATAAGCAAAGTAATGATTCCATAAAAACAACTTTTTAAAAAAAATGATTTTTTCATTTCATCTCATACAAGTCAAATGCACACACACAAAGATTATATATATATATTGATAGATGATTATTTTTAATATATATTAGTGGGGTATATATAATAATAATACTATATATATATGGTATATATATATTATATTATTATTACTTATAATTAGTATATATCTATATATATATATAGTATGTATACAGGAATTCTTAATTATAATAGTGTCACACCTTCACAAATCAAAAGTGCTATAATAACGAATAATGGTATATAGGTAGTTACTATATATTTATCAATATTCATCACCTTACCTACCACACATGAATTGGAGGTTAAGAGGAGGGGGTCCTCGCCATATACCGGGATAACACAGATAAAGTAGTGAATTAACTAATGATATATATATTATAAATTATATATATGTAGAATTATATATTATATATAATTATAATATCTAATACTATATATATATATAATATATATATATAGTATAATTAATATATTAATATTTATATTAAATATATATATAATATAATTAATTAATATATATTAAATATAATAATATAACGTTAAAATATAATAATAACTTGATAAATTAAATTAATTACCATAAATCAAGCATCGGCAAGTATATTCATTACATAACATAAATCTACAATCAATATTCTTCATATTACAACATCCTACATACATTCAATAGTACTCAGAAATCATGCTATCATACAGTTCAGTCATCAATCATCAATCATCAATCAATCCATCATCATCCATCATCTTATACAATCATCATCATCAACTATTTAATTCGACCTCAGCCATTAAAACAGTAATCTTAACATTACTAATCTAAGAAATTACCCTTAAATTCATTCATTCACCTCATCGATCCCATCATCTGAATCACTCAATACATACAATCAATCATCATTCTTCATGAAAATCCTATAAAGATCGTAATTTAACATCTCGATAATCATCATCTAAGTCATCATCATCATCATTCACAGGTAGGAAAGGCCTTTACCCTGTTAGTAGGATAGGCCCCATCTTCTACTTTAACCGGAAACAGAAAAATTGTAGAATACATTATAACTCAAGTCATAAGAGAATGGCCTTTTTCCACTTTTTTACCGATATTATTATGCCAAAATATTTTAGTTGCTCCTAGTTCAGCATCCAAAATTATTACTATATTTAACACCACTGGGTTATCTCACGAACTGCGACGTATTGAACCCTTAATGTGGGTTATCTTGTCTATAACTTAGGCGGGGTTCGTTCCCTCTGAAGCAGACTCAACCCTTAGTAATATATCCTACATACACTATATATATATAAATAATATATATAATAAAACTCTATCATCCATTATCACGTTCACATTATAGAGTCATACTCCCTCGCACTCTGCCGAAAACATCACATTTACCTATTACCTTCGGCACATTTCTTTACTGATTACAATTCCATTTTTTTTTTTCTTCTGGAATCCTCTCCTGGTCGTATTCCATTATATATAATATATATATATATATATATATATATATATACTATATATATTAATATATATATATATAATATATATAGTATTTAATATATATATAAATATTATATATTATAATATATATTTATAGTATATATGGTTTAATTAAACATAAAACATATAACAATGTTAACGGATTCTTAATTAAAATATACAGATATAACAGCCGGAAAAAGGTAATGCACTATGTTTTTACAAACAAACAAACTCGCACACACACTAAAAATCCAGTATGGATGATAAGTTATCGGTGTAGCATTAGATACCTATTATATTACAATACAGTATGCATATTGTAACAGTTTCACCTATTAAAATAATATATTATATGTATAAAACGCTATTATAAATACTGAATTCCTTTATAAAATATATATTTTATTTATGTCATTATTGTTCTCATCGGCTGACAGTAAAAAATTTTCTGAAAGAGGAAAAATTATATATATATATTAATATATATATATATATATATATAATATAATATATATATTATATATATATACTATATAATTATATATTAATATATATATATTAATTAAATAATATAATATATATAAGTATATATTATATATATAATATATATATATATGTTATGATAGCGCATTATCCACACGATCTATATAAAGTAACTTCACTAGGGTGACAGAGCCTAATCATACAAATATGAGGGAGTGATATGGATATCATACTAAAAAGTAAAAGTTGTCATATCATAATTACACGATAACGGAATCACTTTCTAGTAAACCATATCGATCGATATCTGCTCAGTTTTTAAAAGACTATAAACTAATTTCGGTAAATCTATTATACATTGTAAAATACAGTATTTAACAAGAATAATAAAATGGATTATTTAATGCTCCTTATTAATCATTAATAAAATGCCTAATATTAAATATTATATTATATATAATTACTATGAAAATATATGTGAGGTATTATGCTAATATACGGAATACGAATATTGAATAAAATTATATATTAGAAAAGTTATGTATTAATCAATATAATTATCTACTAAATATAGATCATATATATCTTAGTTATACTTTATATATTAATAATGACGATGGTGATATTTTATATACAAAGTAAATTAACAGGTAGGCTTGACTGTAAAAGACTAAAGGGAGAAATTTACTTTATAAACGATGTCATAAAACATTTTTTAATTTTTTACATGAAAACTAAAATGGAGACAGATGTTGTCCTCATCAACTAACGGTTGAATCTTTAGGTGAGGAGGAAATTGATATCACGAATACTTGAGTGGTAGGATTGAAAGATGCATAATTTTACATTGAACTAAAAATGATTGAGAGTTTAGTTTTTGGCATGTTTGAAATGTTGTATATCTGTGCCAGTGTTTCAAGTTTGCTGGCTTAAAAATATGTGCTGAGACAAGTTGAGCTTCGGAAATGCAATAAATTTTTTTATGTTTTTAAAACAAAAGCCGAACTAACAGTGAAAGTAGTATATATAATTACTTCTATATATAAATTGCGCATAAAAATGATTTTTACTCCGTATTTATTTAACAAAATATATATTCTTTTACATATACATGATCTATACTCACTTAACTTTAAATATCTTACAATATAATTCTCGCGAGACTGCCGAGGTCCTCTACTTAGCTTCATCATTTCTCGTACTTATTCTTCATGACTTAACATTCTATCTCTTCTTTCTTATTCTATCTTCATTTCTATATATATTTTTCTGATATTCTTATGTTATTTCTAATTTCTTTTTATTTATAACTTTTACTATCATTCATCTTTTTTAAAAGTAAGGTTTTAAGGTTTCTTTCTCTTCCATCTGCTCTCTCTTTTTATATCTCTTATTGATTTTCATTTTTCTTTTTTTCTATTCTCTTATACAATTATAACTTATTTATTATTACATCCCTGTATTTCAGTAATTCTTGTTCATTACTCGCATCGAAAACATGGTATTCTATATTTTCATTTTTAATTTTTTTCCTCTCCTCATCTGTGGGACCTCTTGAAATTTTCCATCTTCCTTCCTCTGCTAAGCAGTCTGTGCGTCTCTCCACTTTACTGATTCATACTCATATGTTTGATCTTCTTCCAATCATAATCTTCTTCATAACTAAAAATATTCTTTTGAAAAATATATAATATTAATACTAAATATAATAAAAAATACTCAAAAATCATACATAATCATCCAACTTCTTGAGCTGTTTAACGTACCAGTATCATCGTAATGTGGCTAAAATCACGACCACTACCGGGCATATCAAGAAAAGGCATAAACTAAAAATTACTCATAAATTATAATCAGTAAAAAGACGTATTTAAAAGTTATTATAAACTACAATAAATGGCTTTAGACATAATCAACACAATAATATTATTAATAATAAATGAAATATAATTTAAAAATAAATTAATTAATTAAAATGATTATTTACACTCACATATTCGTAAAATCACTCACTAATTTTTATCTACGTATTCTTTTCTTTCATTCCACCTTCACTCCATATAATTTCACTACTAACCTATCATAATAAATAGAATAATAAAAATTTTATACCTTTACTCTCCTCTAATACTAAATAATATTACTATTCTTCACTTTCTTCTTCTTCTCATGAGAATTCCAGAAGATTGATTATCCTGAATATTATATTCGAAGGCAGCCATTTGACTTTCAGGTAAATAAAATAAAATACGACATGAATCTGTTATTATTCATTATGCTATTTATAATTAAATCATTTGTTAATAATAGAAATACTCCTTGTAGTGCCCTAACTACGAGTGAGAGCCATTTAAATAAAATATTATCAATATAATTTCTTTTATAGAAAAAAAATGTATATATATTTTAAATAAATGAACAATCATCCATAATAAAATATATATAATATAATTATTTTATATTTATTAATTTCAAATCTTTTTGTATATTTTTATTTATCTAATAATGTAATTTGCTAATAATGTTTCATATTATCATTTTATTATTATCGTTAATAAGCAAGTTAAACTTTAACTTTAAGTGTAGCATTAGTAATATATAAAATCTAGAATTTATAATTTAATTACTATTCGTAATTAGTTGGTATTATTTAATATATAATATATATATAATAATGATATTATAATATAATAATTAATTAATATAAATTAAATAAATTAATAATATAATATAAAAATATATTAATAATTATAAATATAAAGTAAATGTGTCAATCCTTAGTTCCGGATCCTAGGAAATAATTTACCTAGTTCCACCTCTCTAAAAATTCAGAAAACGCTCAATGAGAGTACTTTAAAATTTAATTAAAAGAAATATAATAATAGAAGAAAATGAAATATTGATACAATCTATCGATCAATTTAATAAAATAAAATTATAAATATATTAATAATATAATATAATAATAATATATAATTATTATATATATGATAATATAATATATAATTTATTATATATATAATATATAATATATATATATTAATTATATATAATTATAATATATATAATAATACTAAAATAATATTGAATATTATTTAAAATATATGGACAAAAATGTCTGATATATATATTAGATTATTTCATAAAAAAATCTATTGGGTTAATTCTTAGTTGGAGTAAATTTAGCTTTCATCTAGCAAAACATCTATTCAATGTTTCTGTTAGAGAAATATGTTTTCTTTTTAATATCTTTCTTCCCAGATGTAAGAGGACTAAAATACCGTTGCCCAAATCTCCTCACATATAATATATTACTCTACCGAATCTTTTATTTTTGAGTGCTTACAATTCCATTTAGGACCTTAAGTTTAGATTATTATAAGTTTTGTTAAGAATCACCAAGTAATCTGTGATCTGCCTTAACAACACTATCATAGCTCTACTATTTCTCAACCGGTAAAATGAACAGTAATATGGAAAACAGCACTTGAATAATACGTTACCTATAAATTAAATTCAGTGAATTGTAGGCAGATTTTTTATTAAACAACACTGTGGCAGACTAGGGACCCTTCTCCTCTAGACTCGGGGCAAATGGAATTTTGCCGGGGCCAGGGGCACGGGGCCGGAGGCTGCGGGTGCCGGGGCTTTTTGATTGCTTCAAAATTAGAAATGTCACTAAAGTCATTAAAAACACAGAAGAGTCCTATTAAAATTAGGATGAATAATTAAAGGTGATTTCAATAATTACGTAAACTGTTACGGTAATCCTTACTGAAGAGAACTTTAATTATCTGTTACATAATTTCAAAGAAATTTATAAGAAAAAATTAACGATTTGATACAATAAAGATTTTGTATTAAATATATAATAAGTATACGATAAAATAAATATATATATCTTAGAATATATTTTTGATGAATTATAAGTATTAATATATTAATTATATATATATAATATTAGATAATATTAATTTATAGAGTATATTATTTATATAGATACTACGAGTGTATTTGTATTAATATTTATTCATATTTATATAAAAAACTATAATTATATATAATACATTATATAATATTATCAATATATTATATATTAAGATTAATAGAACTATTTTCTAGCGATTATAGACAAGTCCCTTTTTCTAGTTAGATAGAATAATTAAATAAGGAAATAGCTTTATATGGCGGTTGATTTTAGTGAGATGGTTGTTAATGGTGGTATTTTTTAGTCTTAGCTGAAATGAAATCAAAAGTGAGTGAGTACGAAAGTGAATGCGTAGTGTAAGAAGAGAATGGGTCAATGTGATTGGATTTTAAGGATTAATAGCTGGGAGTAAAGAAACAGAAGGTTGCTGTTTATGAATCTCTTTTTTGGGTCTATTCAACTTTGTTATATGGATGGGGTATCGAAGAAATAGAATTGCGTAGTTGGTGATGGTCAAGGCTATAAAATATGAGTGTGTTGATAAATGGTATTCGAGAATTGAGCAGTATGAAGTGGAGGGTGACTCATCTAGGCTCCTACATTATATGCGGATGATTTGTTCTAGAATTGGGGTCAGAATCTCGAAGAGAGTTGAGAGATGTGGTAGAGAAGATCTTGGCAGGGTGTTATAAAAGGACGGGGCTTGAAAAGTTAACGTGAATTGAAAGCAGTAGACTTATGGTTTGTGAGTGAAGGACAGGCCTTGTAGAAAGTTATGGTTAGATGGTGAGCAGCTGAACAAGTGTCGAGTTTACATATTTAGGGTATATGTTGATGAGAAAGGGAACGGATGATGCAGAGTGGTAGTAGGTAAAGTTGAATGGCAGGAAGAGGGGCTGGTGCAATTCAATTAAATCGTTGGTTGAATGTATTAAGGGACTCAAGTCTTGAATTGTGCTGACGGGTCTAACTGAGGCGTGAGCTATGGTTGTACCTGAATGTTTATATTGTAAAATATTCTGTTAGTTGAAGGACTATCCTGGAAATAAGAAGTATAAGATCTATAGTTCAATGGTCAGGACGGACGATCTAATCGGACTAGGTGTGAGAAAGAAGATTGATAAAAATCTTATAGAAGTATTGAACTAATAGATAGTGTGGTGAGTGTGAATAACAGTACCAAAGTGTATATATCTGAAGAGTAAATGAAAGTATGTGAGATGGTTTGGTCTATGGAGAAAGGATGACTGATAGTCGGTTGTTAATGCGAGATGTATTAGTGGCTGAGTGTGTTGGGAAACCGCGCGGCGTGGGGGAGATCCGATATACGAAAGAAGGTGATTGAGTCCGTAAACGGAATGTTTTGAAAGGAGAGAAAATGTGAGTTTGGTAGATCGCGGCGAGTGAAGAAAAAGGGAGCTATATACAGAGGAGTGAATTGTCGATCGGGGATTGTTGAGGGGGTCATGGTCTGTGGCGGTCCTACCTGGGCCAAAGGATGAAACTTACTCTGACGTGCCGAAGCATACCATAGTGAGGGGTCCATCGCTGTCTCGTGTGGCTCTAGGGTGGATTTCTGACTGCGATGATTCCCCACTAAATTCATGTACTGGATGGCACTGGGAGCAGTGTAAGGCTGGCATTACTTTCTGTCGAAGTTGTCGCGTACCATTTGTCTCTCTACTCTACTCACCTAACTCGTTTCTTTCCCGATGCTGTCAAGCACCTTACTCCGCATTCCTTGGGAAAAAAACGACGCAGGACAGGATAGTAACAAAGAGAATGACACCAGAATCGAGATATAGTAACCTATTACTAACTAGACAAGTACTACCTCATATAATTATATCATAATACGACTCAATATTATATATATATATTATAAATAAAATAGCAAATATTATATATAACTCAATATCACTAGGGAGAGAGAGAGACACACTGCTATTTTTTTGACTATGTTTGCTACTATAAAAGAAGTTGGAGAGTGGATAAGAGATAGATTTCAATCCATAAATAAAAACTAATTTGAAAAGAGAATGTCCGGAAGATATTTTGACCTTTCTGTATGAAAGAGATATTTACACATTAAATCACACATAAATAAAATACAATTAAATAAAACTCAACAATATAGTATTATATATATATTTCCTTCGTCATATTCGCGTTTGTTATATTGAAGAATTTCGATAGCGTGTTTTTATGTCTAAAAGCCTCGGGATATATTATATAAGATTTATGAGGCTCAAAATTTTTTAATTAAATTTATGAAATTTATAGTAAATAAAACTAAAAATATGATAATTTAGGTATTGTCTCACTAGACAAATATTTATATGTCCTTTCAATAAGTCATTTCTTTAAAAAGAATTAGAGAAAAATAAAAGGTAAATTTTGGTATATATTTGATGGCTTGGATTAACCCCTCCAGACTTACTTAGTGCTAAATTTTACTAGAGTTAACCACGGTAGAACGACCCCGGTTTTGCCTGCCTGTATAGTTGGCCCGGGGGCCGGGCCGGGGACCCCGGTCGGTTCGCTAAGTGGCAACGATTGCCTATCATAACATATCGAAACATCGCACGTTACTTTCTAAAATATAAAAATATCGAATTTCTTTTAAGATTAGAATAAACCCCAACTATTACATTATAGGCCTATATATATATAGATATATTAATATATAATATTATATATAATAATATATATATATATATATTTACTATATAATATATATATATATATATATATGTATCGTAAAATGAATATTATATAGACTAACTATATATGTACTTTATTAATATACTAGTAATATATATCAGTTATAATATATATATTATATATAATAGATAATATAGCTTAGCAAATATTATATAAAAATTTGTGTAAATATTAATGTCACCTCTTAATAATTAAGTTCAAAGTAATTTATTTGATACTCGTTATTAATATCTTAATTTTATTGATTATTTTTGAAGTTATTCAAAAAATCGTTGAAAACTTTTAAAAGGGCAAATGTCAGAATTAAACAAGAAATATAATTTTGAACGAGCAAGAGGCTTAAATATAAGTTTTTATATATAATATATAAATATTATATATATATATATATATATATTATATATATATATATAATTATACTATATATATATATATATACTATATATATATATATAATATATATATAATATTATTAGGTAGTATGTGGTGATGTGGTGTATATGATGTGAGAAGGCAATGTTTCCTCAAATGCACTGTTTTGTGGTTTAGGTGTTGGATGGATCTAGAGAAAAAAGAAGAACGCGAGTCAAGAGGTAATCCAAAAGGCCACACACATATATATGAGGTACCTGAACTTAACAGTAAATTCAAATGTATTTTATTTTATAATATGGTATATATACTATATATATATATATGATATATATATTATTATATATATAATAATATATATATAGAACTATATAATATATAATAATATATATATATACTAAAATACTATATTATATAAACTATAATATAATAATATATATACTATAACTATAAATATAATAAATATAATATATTAAAGTAAAAATAATCAAATAATAAAAACTTATTAAAAATAATATAAATATATATATATCTTATATATATTATAATATATATATAATAGTATATATATATTATTAATTTGTGTGTCCGATCGGATATCCTAATAACAAATAACAAGCACAAGTTAAATTATTTCAAAAATATGTCTATACTTTTAAAAATAATATGACATTCCATTATAACGTCAAAAGAAACGAATCATTATTAGTATATATATATCTATTATATAATAGATACATATAGTATATATATATTATAATATAAGTATAATATATATAATTTTGATTCGTATAAAACATTTTAAAAACGAAATAACAATAATATTAAAATAGTTTTTATGAGTATATACTATTTTCTTTTCCTTTTACTCATATCTCAATCTTAAGATAAAAATATACAACCATATCAATCTTGCAAATAGTTTTTCCTGGTCTGAGTCGAATTTTCCTTTTCTAGAAATTTTGATCTTGGATTCTGTTTTCCTCTCTTAAATTAGAGCATTTCCGGATTTCTAATTTATTTTGCTTATAAATAGAATTATATAATGTGAAATATGAACTTGGATAAAAGATATAAGATGATCTCACCATATTCATATTTATTGACGAAGTAGGACAATGATCAAATTTATAACCATTATTAATTAAATATGGAAGTATATATATATATATAATATACATATAATATATATTGTATATATATATATATATATATATTATATAATTATAATATCTATATTATTATAATATTATAAATTTATATACATATATATATATATAGTATATATTATAAGTCAAGATCAATATATATACTATAAATTTTATTTAAATATCATATATATATATATATATATATATTTATATATATTATTTATATACCAGGTATATATATATACATTATAATAGTATACTAATATACTATATATATATATATATAACTTATATATAATATAATATATATATATTATATATATATGATATAAGTATATATATTACTAGATATATCATATATATAATATATATATATATATATATATATATATATATATAATATATATATCATAAAATACAATATATATATCAGTATCAATATATATATTATAAAAAATATATATATATATATAAATATCATAATATATAATAAATATATATATATATATATATATATATATATATATATATATATATTTAAAATGATCAGTTTAAAGAAAATTTTATTTGTAAAAAAACTATTTACGAAGCTTAATAAAAACTCACCATTCAAGAGATAGTTAAGTTGCCATTTGTGACGTCATATAAATGGTATGATGGTTGGCCATTTTAGTCCCGCGGAGACTTTGCCCTGAAGACGAGAATTTTTTTTTTTATGAATATCGCAAAACCTTGTATTTTCGACTGTGAAATGCTGAAAAAAAATGTTGTCGCCTTTTTTGGGGGGTTCGTTTTGAAAGTTCTTTTTAAACCAAAGAAAAAAGGGGAAAAATAGATATAAAAAGTACTGATAAAAAGGTTGGCTATTTTGAAGTGTCTTTTCCTATGAACATTTAATAAATGATTGAAATTTCAATCCAAGGCTTGATCTAATTATATTAAAATGAATAGTGAGAACTAGTAAGAATCTAACTACATGGATGACTATCTGGATGAGCTTGGATGACTATTCGGATAACTTCATGGAAGACTATTTGAATGACTAATTCAAATGGACGTGGATAACTACTTGAATGATGGCCTGAATAACTATTTGGATGAATTCTAAGATAATCTTTTGGGTGAAACAATCGGATGAATATTTGTATCCTTGCTTGAGTGATAACTTGGATGGCTTCTTGGATTTCCTGAAATTATATTATCAAAATATTTAGAAAAAAAAAAGTTATAATATTAGAAAATATATTAGCCTTCAGACACAACATAAAACTAATAAGGAAATGTTAGATTTTATATTAATTTAGGGAAACGACCTCAAATCTTCATATTAAACATTCTTAAATCTTGAGACTAATTTTGTCTTTAAAAGGCACAACTCTTATTAATAATGTATGTAAAATGGAAAGTTAAATCTTGGAAAACACACTCAATTCTTCATGTCTCATTTTTAAGACATTTTAATGATCAAGCACTGGTTGTTTCTAGAAAGACAGACACCAAATTAAAAGAATAATGAATGTAATATGAAAGATTAATCTAGGTATTCTAGGGAGATGAAATTCAATTCTGCATGTTAGATATTATTAAGTCTTAACACTTATTCAAAATTGATTGCCTTTATAAATAAACTATTTTAAATTAATAAAATATGTAAAATGCTATTCTATATCTGTGAAAGTGGACCTCTTGTTCTCATGTCTTTCTTTTCAGACATAAAAAACCATTCATTGATTGATATTAAATCGACACCATTATAAATGAATGATAAATGAATGGCGAAAGATTATTCTAGGAAAAATGACCTCGTCTTCACGTCAAATATCTGTAAACTTTAAGACTGACCGTGCCGACCTATACCCAAATGGGTAAATAGGTCGACAATCTGTTATTTAGAGCTTTTCTAAAGAACCTAACCTAACCTAACCTAGCCTAACCTAGCTTAACCTAACTTAACCTAGCCTAACCTAACCAAACCTAACCTAACCTAACCTAACTAAACCAAACCTAACCTAACCTAACCTAACCTAACCTAACCTATCTTAACGCCTGCGGCGGTCTGTACAGGAAATTTTTTTTAATGTTGTGTCAACTCTTTTTTCCTGTCAACCTACTTTCCTGTCGACCATTTATTCGGGTTAGTTCCCGACCGTGCATCGATTGATTTTATAAAAATATCACTAAATTATTGTGTAAGAAGAAGTTCCAATATTCTTGATTGTTTTTACAAGAATTCTGGTGAATTTTCTTTGTGTAAATCAATAAAAACATACCAAGAAGAAAAGTATTAATTATATTTATAAATAATATTTAATTTTGATCTTGTCCACATCTTCGTTTTCCACTAGGGCTTGTCATTTTTTTTTCTAACTTATGTTATCGAACAAAATGTACAAGAGCGCGCATGGTGACAGAAACACGTTTTATTTAAACAATGCAAAGTGAAATAAATTATAAATATAAAAATGAATTACGTTAAGTAAGGTTTTGATACATTAAGTAAGGTTATGTTAGGTTACGTTAGTTTACATAGATTTAAACTTTTTTTTATTAATATTTTTAAAGGTGTAAAGCTCTTTTATTTATATAATTTAAATTTGACTCTACGCAGTTTTATTTTACTCTTATGAAATGTGTTAGAATCCACGCAATCGATATGTATATGGAGGTGGGAGCAGATAAACGACATGATCCAAAAACAGACCAAGAAGAAAAGTATTAATTACCTTTATAAATAATATTTAATTTTTTAGCAGATGAAACGTGAAACTATTTAACTAAAGATCTCTTTTAGTCGGTAATTAAGTCTACTCATTTGGATTAACGATTCGGTACTAATTAAATTTACTTCAAAATTACCTTTTCTAATAATTATACATTCGCATAAAACCAAATATTTTCCTTTATAGGTTTGCATCTTAATTTTACGACATATATATATATATATATATATATATATATATATATATATATATATATATATATATATATATATATATATATATATATATATATATATATATATATATATATATATATATATATATATATATATATATATATATATATTATTAGTATATATATATATATATATTTGTATATATATATATATATATTACATATATATATATATATATATATATATATATATATATATATATATATATATATATATATATATATATATATATATATATATATATATATATATATATATATATATATATATATACATATATATATATATACATATATATATATATATATATATTTATATATATATATATATATATATATATATATATATATATATATATATATATATATATATATATATATATATATATATATATATATATATATATATATATATATATATATATATATATATAAATTTTAAACGTATGCCAAAATCGTGCGAAAAAACTATATTTACATTTGGTACTACTCTACATTGTACAGGACATTTAGCATCTTTCAAACTTATCGATAGTATTATCGAAATTAATATATAATATATTTTTCAATATTTTTGTTACCCATTCCTGGCCAAGAAATCGAGACATTCCCGGATGAAAACCTATTTTAGTGAAATTTGAAATTGATTTTTAATATTTTAACTAAATGTAAATTTGATGACTTTGCATTTTCTGCACTTTATTTTGTGTTTTCAATAAAATAAATACATTTCAAGTTCATAATGGGAATAACAACTAAATGCCAGGTGACTGGCCTAGACTTTACATTTATCATATATATATATATATATATATATATATATATATATATATATATATATATATATATATATATATATATATATATATATATATATATATATATATATATATATATATATATATATATATATATATATATATATTCAAAAATTTATATATATTATATATATATATATATATATATATATATATATATATATTCTCATCTAAAAGGAGGGCCATGGCTCCTCCAGAAAAATTTTCTTGTTTCGTATATGGATATAATAAAAAAACAATGGTTGTTAGTGACACCTTTATTTTGACATCATTAAAAATTTTGAATATATTTTACAGAAAATTTTTTTTTAAGAAAAACTAAGTAAATTATAATTTACTCTTCCTAACTTTTAAAATAATTCTTTGAACTATGAACTGCCTGAACATATGTAATATAATTTTATTTAAAATAGTTGATTCTAAAAATAAAACAGCTTTAATAAATCCTTTGTTTAACAAAAGACCTTGTAAATCCGATTTCAATTATTTTTCAATGGGAAAATAAGCTCTTAGCATTCAAGTGAGCAGCAAAGCTGTTTGTGATTGTGATTTAGTTCCAATTTGCAAAATTTCTGGATAGTAAAGGATTGACTCCGTAACTTCTAAATTTGATTTCCGGTCTATTAATGCATTTTGGGATTCTACTCTATATTTTTTCCGAATGGATTTGTAGGTTGAGGGTCTTTTAATAGCTGATTGTCATTTTTCAATCGTTTTTCTGCATCCTGCTATTGGTTCTATTGCTTATCAAAGTTAACTTCTCCATCTTCATCTGACAAAATACCACAAGTAACAATTCTTATAACTGACTCCCACCCA
>JABUQX010104834.1:37500-40000 GCA_015478945.1 Trachelipus rathkii | reverse complement strand
TGTAATAAAATAATTCAAACATTTATTACTGTTAAAATAATGTTTAAAATGTTTACAAGAACGCTAATTTTACATTAAGATCATTTATTCTCTTGCGAAACATTATTTTTCGTAAGGATCATTGACTGGAGGAATTTCGATTTGTGCCTCCAAGAAAGCATAATTATAATGCTTTCAAAACACTGGTTGTCATGGCAACGTAAAAGAAACCTTATTCTTATTTTGTCTATTTTGAGGATTTTTCCACAAAGCCTCCTCTCGAACACGTCTAAAATAACTCCCAAATTTGACAACTCTAATCATAAGTAGAGTTTCCCTTGCAATAAATATGTGAAACAAAATAAAGAAAACTATTTTTTTAAAAAATTAAATAAAAAAAAACTTATTTAATATATATATATATATATATATATATATATATATATATATATATATATATATATATATATATATATATATATATATATATATATATATATATATATATATATATATATATATATATATTTATAGAGAGAGAGAGAGAGAGAGAGAGAGAGAGAGAGAGAGAGAGAGAGAGAGAGAGAGAGAGAGAGAGAGAGAGAGTTATACTAAAATTTACTATATTGAGACCGGATTGCCAAGGTGTAAGAAGCGAAGGAAAAAGTCCCAGATTGGGGACTCATTGGGGGGCAACGCTAAGTTCGAGCACGTAAAGATTTTAAGTGTGATTAGAGGATGTATTTTGGATCACCCTGTCAATCAGTCTAGGTTTAACTCTAAACTGCAAGGTAGATAGCCATCCTCCCTCATGATGAAACTGTGTTGTCAATAACATTAAGAATGCATACGTGGTTTTGTGATATGCTGAATTATGAAAACTACGATGAATATAACTGGTTTGCAAGGTTTTTGGATCACGCACAATGTGGGATTAAAAGGAGAGTAGTATTTGACTCTTGAAACCAAGGTGTAATTGCCGGACGGACAGGTATGGTAGAACTATAAGATGGTTAAAGAGAAACTTCCTCCGGTTTTAAATTATTATAGGGTTGGTAACTCGTGGGTACGTTAGATTGTTTAAGACATCTCAAAGGATCGGATCGTTTGTTACTCAGGATGCAGAGGAATGAAAGGAAAAATCCAAGGAAGAAGAAAAGATCCCGTACGAAACGGTAAGGAAATAAATTAATAAATTTATTGTTATTATTATAAATTTTAAAAGGAATTTATTGACAAGTATTTATTTTTAATAGGGATTGGGCCTAGAGACTAGGCAACTTAAACAGTAATCTACTCAGGAGATAATTCCCAGGTTGGCTTACGAAAAAGATGATAATTAGTGCGTCGGATGATGAGTTCAAACGGAATTGGAAACAGCAGTTAATAAATCAGTGTTCTCTTGCCTGCCTAGAACCAAGTTGGAATTAGGTTTAACCTCGCCTAAAGTTGGAATTATGAAGTATCACACTTATTCGGGATTTATAATGGTATTAAGTATGGCATTTTAGAAATGGTTAGTAAGTAACCGTCCATATTCTTTATTACAAGTTGTTCCGGTATTTACTCGATTTTGTCCTCAAATTTATGACTTTCTTATTGTGAATTATTGAATATTTACTTATCAGTGTCCGAAGATTAACAACAGGTTATGTGCTTTATTTTGACGTTTAATTTCCTCGTTGCTAAACTATTTATCCTTAGGTCTCACGAACATTGCCAGTGAATTAAGTGGAAGTGAGAATTACCAAGTGATAAGGATTTGTGCTTTTTATAAGGAATAATAATTGTAACACTTTTAATCTTATTAATAATTGTTAGGCTAAATTAGATTAGGGTACGATATTTTAATATCGATATATTAGGGTATAATTATAAAGGTTTAAATATAAAGTAAATGTGTTGTTAAGAAATAATATTTGTGAAATATATATTAAGAAAATCTTTTGCCATGTTTTTCCTCGTTTTTGTTGTTTTAATTGATGAGTTGGTTAAACTTGCATTGATCGATTATTTGAGTCTTATTTACAGAATCGAACAGGATTTATAAAGGAAACAGTCAGATTATTACAATATATATATATATATATATATATATATATATATATATAAATAAAATATATATATATATATATATATATATATATATATATATATATATATATATATATATATATATTGAAGTGCCTCCCCATGTTTTCGGTTCACGAGCCACCACTGATATATATATATATATATATATATATATATATATATATATATATATATATATATATATATATATATATATATATATATATATATATATATATATATATATATATATATATATATATATATATATATATATATATAAAAGGAAATTCGCAGCCCCCAGCAGCTGTTTCAAATAGCCCCTTTTTACGGGTTAATTCCTGGATGTGTTTATTCGAAGTCCAACCATTACAACTTAAATTTGAAGATCTATGCAAAATTTTGATCTATGTTTTAATGTCCAAATTTTCTAATATTGCCGTAAATG
>JABUQX010104834.1:20000-22500 GCA_015478945.1 Trachelipus rathkii | reverse complement strand
AAGAAAACTTTGCTTCTTGAAAAGATTTAATTTATTTGTATTTACGAAATCTTTATCTCATACGCTTCCTTTCTCTATCTATTTACTTAATCATAATATTCATTATCTATTTACTTGATCGTAATATTCATTTAAATATTTCTAATTTATCTAATTTTTCCAAGTATATATCTTTATCTACCATAAATAAATTTCCTTTCCATTTTTCTAATTTATCTAATTTTTCTAATTTTTCAAAGCATATATCTTTATCTACCATAAATAAATTTCATCTCCATTTTTCTAATTTATCAAATTTTTTTAATTTTTCAAAGCATATGTTTTTATCTAAAATAAATAAAATTCATTTCCATTTTTCTAATTTATCTAATTTTTATAATTTTTCAAAGCATATATCTTTATCTACCATAAACAAAATTTCATCATAGGCTTCCATTCTCAATCTATTTATTTAATACAAACCTTCGCATTTCCACTTTTCTATTTTTTTCTAAAAAAAATATTATTTCATTATCTATCTTTTAGATCCTTTCTCTTTCTATTTTCTTAATCCAAATATTAATTTACCCTTTTCAAATTTTTAAAAGAAGATTAATAATAATAATAATAATAATAATAATAATAATAATAATAATAATAATAATAATAATAATAATAATAATAATAATAATAATAATAATAATAATAATAAAAATAATAATAATAATAATAAGCAGAAACATCTTTTTATGATAATAATAATAATAATAATAATAATAATAATAATAATAATGATAATAATAACAATAATAATAATAATAATAATAATAATAATAATAATAATAATAATAACAATCAAATTATTTTTTTATTTTCATGTGACTTTTAATCACGTTTCTGTTTTCAATATTATCTTTATTTTCTCAAAATTATCTTAACTTTCTTCATATTTCCGTTACCCTTCCTCCAAACTATTCTTTTTCTCGACTCTATTTTGATTCATTAATAATAATTGCGGGAACAAAATCTCAACCTTAGCCAGTTTCAGTAAATAATAAATTAGGTAAAAACTGTTTTACAGAATTTTTTTTTTTCTGAATTTGAATAATTTTTTTGATGATATTGATTTTTTTGGCGGGAAAGTAAGATTTTGGTGGGAAAATAAAATTTTGGTGGGAAGATAATTTTTTGTGGTCTAAAAGATAAAGTTTTGGCGGGAAAATACGAATTCTTTTGGACGAAAAATAAAATTATTGTGAAAACATCATATATTGGAGGTAAGCTAAGTTTTGGCGGGAAGATCAAATTTTCGCGGGAAGATAAAGTTTTGGCGGGAAGATCAAATTTTAGGAGGCAAGACATCTTTTAGCAAGAAAATGAAGAAAGGAACAATGTCAGAGATCTTTTTACTTTTAACCGCTTGCACCACCTCTTCAATACACCATTCACTGTTCAGATTCTTACTTCCCACTTTTGGATATCCACACTCTTCTCTTGCACTACTAGCAAAGGCTTCCTTCATTTGTGTCCAGATTTGTTCAGATTAATCTTTTTCAAATTCAGCTGATTTATTTTCAGACGCTCTTAAATACTTTTAATAATTACCTTTTCAATTAACTTCTCACTCTCAACTCTTCCCACTTCCTTCCTTACCACCTTCCTCTTCATATAAGCCCCCACTAACTTAATCTTACATAAAACAGCATAACGATTAGATAATCCCATCCCCAACCCCCTCCCTGATTTAACAACCATCACATATTCAACATCTCCATTTTCACCAACACAAAATCAACGATACTTTTCACTTCGGTACCATCTCTACTTACACCAACTCTAGTATACTTATTTTTTTTTATAGTTGTCACCACAGCTCACGGGCAGAGCCCTATTCAAGGAGGGGGTATTGTACACAGATATTCATCAACTAACGTAAATTACGCAGATGAGCACAGACGCAGGCTTTAAAGTGAGAGAGATTAAATTCAGCAGGAAACACAGAAGATGAAAGAGAATTCCACAGAACAGAGGTGGCAAGAAAGAAGGAAGCACCGCAGCGAACTAGCCTGGAATTACCAATATCAACACAAAAGTCATGCGCTGACACAGCACCAGGTGGCAGAAGCGAGTGATAAGCTTCCTCAAGCACCTGCCGTTGCGGTACCTATAGAAAAGAGATAAAGCACCAACATCGCGAAGAAAAGATAGAGGGTCAAGAGAGGTGGAAAGTACGGAACAGTTTATAAGTCTTTTGGCTTTTGACTCGACCTTGTCCAAAAGCCGGGTGAGACCAGAGCCCCCCCAGATATGAGAGCAGTACTCCATACAAGGGCGGATGAGGCCCTTGTATAGCTGGAGCAACTGAGAAGGAAAACAAAAGTCTCTCAGTCTAAACAGAACTCCCAGTTTCTTTGAGGCCGCCCTAGCAACCGTTGTGATGTGAGGTTTCCAAAACATTTTTTTGTTCATGTTAAGGCCAAGGATGTTTATATTGTCAACAGGTGAGACGAGAGAACCGTCG
>JABUQX010104834.1:5000-10000 GCA_015478945.1 Trachelipus rathkii | reverse complement strand
TAAGTCAAGAGCAATTAGGCCTAACGTTTTGAAAAAAAAAATGGTCTCAATAAAGAAACGCTCTTTCTCTCTTAAAACAAAATCTACGAGAGCTAAAACTGCTCCAGTAACAAGAAATTGGGGGAGGGGAAAAATACCCACTCCCCGACAGACAAAAGGCCCCAACGACAACAACAAACCATCTTCCCGCGCCAGTAAGGAAACGAGTCAAATACCAAACCGCCAAATTGAAGTCAAGTTTGTTTGCCCACTTCAACTTCCAAAATTTGAGGAAGACAATATCCAAATTTGGCTTGAAGCCGTAACAGTCATTTTTAGACTGTATAAAATAAAAAGTGATTCTGAAAAAATAAGACACTTGGCAACCATACTACCAGCCCATCTCTTGCCTCTCATCGAATATCCCATTAAAAAGAATTCCTATAAGAAACTGCTAAAAGCAATAAAAATGGCTTATTTATTTCCACCGACACAAAGCCTTCAAAACGTCCTACAGAAAGGAATGAAGCCAAATGAACTACCTAGCAACTATTTGAAACGAATTGAACGAGTGATAGGCCTTAAAAATGCCCAAAGTCTTCTAAAAAATCATATGGCTTTCATAAAAGAATACTTTCTTGCCGCCATCCCAACTGAGGTGTATCTACATGTATACAAATTAGCACCGGCTGTCGAGTTACATACCCTCATAGGACTAGCCGATGACATATTTAAAGTTACAAATCCGAGAAACTAATAAACGACAACGAAAAATTGTAACTAGTAAGACTGTGATTAATAATAATAATTAATAAAAATAATAATAAAAATTAATAATAATAATAAAAATAATAATAAAAATTAATAATAAAAATAATAATAATAAAAGTGAATAATAAAAATAATAATAGAATTTAAAAATAATAAAAATAATAATAATAATAAAATTAAAATAAAAAAAAAATAATAAAAATAATAATAATAAATAATAAAAATTTAAAAATAAATTAATAATAAAAATAATAATAATAATAATAATAATAATAATAATAATAATAATAATAATAATAATAATAATAATAATAATAATAATAATAATAATAAAAGTGAATCATAATAATAATAATAATAATAATAATAATAATAATAATAATAATAATAATAATAATAATAATAATAATAATAATAATAATTGATCAAGTGAAATTTCAACAAAATTTTTATTTTGTAATATGCAAATAAGCAGTGGTAGTAAAAATATTATACCGATAAAATTATAAAGGATGTTTTCCATAATAAATATTTATAATAATGAAGCAATATGTAACACAATGAAATTGAAAAAGAATGAAAAATAAAAATAAAATAGCCAATGTATTCAGGGGTAATATTTATTATAGAATATTAATGCTATAACACAGGTAATTACTTATGATAAAACATAAAGATTTTCTATATATTTCATGACAATTATTTTATTATTGAATAAGCCTAAACATAGGATGAGGCCAAAGCGCTCTTCCAACCTCAGACGCTATCGTAGTCAAAAACTTACAATTCACGCGCCAGATGGCGTTGCTGTCAAAGGGAGACTACCGATGGAAAATGAGGGGGGAGTGATTTGTCCTTCACAAGGCGTAAAAATTTGTGATTATAATTATATTTCAAAGTGATAAAATAGTATAGGTTTTATTACAACAATGTCAAAGGCAAGTAGCTCATACGAGACATGCCTGAGTTGAAATTTCCTACAAATTTAGGAAACCTTGTAAAATTATTACTTTAAATATGATTCTGATTATGAATTTTTGCATGTGCTTATTTTCAAATTTCTCTCTTAATTGGTTGGTAAAATACTATCTCTAAAAAATTTCCAATTTTTAAAAATTAAAAATTTCAAATTTAAAAATTAATAAATGTATTTTAAAGTTACCCAAAAAATGGGGCTAAAAATCTGAAAAAAAAACTCCATAGAAAACGGAGAATCTGTATCGAATTCACTCACAGGCCCAAGGCCACGCAAAAGCAGCTGACAACCATTGCCTCCCGGTAGTAAACATTCCATAGTTCAAGACCTTTAAATTGAAAAAAAAGAAAAAACGAAGAAATTGTTTTAACCATTAAAGAAAAAGAGCCGCCAAGAGAGCGAGGAAGATCCCTTTACATAAAATGCATAGAAGGAAGAGACTATTCCTTATTTCTAGATAATAATTATTTCGATTTAAACATGCAAGTTCATTCTTAATGTCTGCTAAGAGTAAGATTTACCAAAGAAAATTTGTACGTTCTTATTGAGAGAATTGTTAGAAAGAAAGAAAGAGAATAAAAATGCAGACGACCCAAAAATGGTTAATAAGGCGGAAGAAATTGTAGTATATTGATGCTGAAAATTTAATTGACGGGGATAAAAGAAATTTTATTAAAGTAGTCATTAATGGCGTTCTAATATGTAAACTTTATTCTTCTCCTTTTTGGCTATTGTAGTATCTGTCTTGTCTATTCTATTCTATAGCGTATTATGTCATAACTATAAATAAGTTTATAAGGGTTATTTGTGTCGAAATTTCAAACATTTTGCAATTAACACAGAGACAAGCTTTCTTCTCTCTGTTTTTGCAATTTGTTTGATAGCCACGGCCGGGGTAGCATTTGATGTGAGAAATTTCCATTTTCACATACAAACAATGCCGCCTATTATATATTTAAAATTGTTTTATATGGTACTAACCAATAGGGAGGCGAGATTTGAAATGAAAGCGTCTGAGCAGGCAGCATGAATGCCTTACTCAGGAACAGTCCATAACGCCACAGTATGGCGGAAGGTGCCTCGCTGCATCTCTCCAAGAGATTCAATTTATCGAATCCATTATTAAATTAATTATTTGTGAAAGCCTAGTGTAATATCAATTATTATCTAATTGCCCAAGAAACAAAACGATTTTATACCAATTCTGGCAGCATACAAAACTTAAATGCCTAAGTGCCTAATCATTATCATTTAGCCGGCAGCTTTGCCGTGATATATTAAAATATGGGCCTTTATTAATTGTGTTATAAAATGAAATATCCATTGCTATTATTGCTATTACATTGAAATTGATTATTATCATCTGTCACCATTTATTTCACTTGCAAATTATGTACTTAATAAACTTTCAAAAAGCCAAGAAAAAAACCTTTTCAAAAAGCATCCTCATTTTTATTTAATTATCTTATCTAATTTGCCTGGGTTGCAATTGACCAGTGCTATATATATATATATATATATATATATATATATATAATATATATATATATATATATATAATATATATTAATATATAGTATATATATATATATATATATATATATTATATTATATTTGTATGTGTGTGTGTTTTGTGTGTGTTTATATGTGTGTACGTAAATGTCAAGCTTGCTGCAAGTTTGTTACAGGTATTCTTTAGCAAGTTTGCCCATGCAAATTTAAATCAAAGTTATTAAAATTGAAGTAAATATTAAAGCTTGCTGCAAGTTTGCTACAAGTTATTTTTCGCAAGTTTGCCCAGGCAATTTAAAATCAAAGCTAATCAAATTTGATTCAAGTATACACATGCTGTCTGGGTTATATATATATCATATATAATATATATACTATATATATTATATATATATATATATATTATATATATATATATTTAATATATATATATATATATATATTATATTTACATATAATATATATATATAAAAATTGATTAAGACAATAATTAATAAAATAATAATATGGTTTAACTGACAATACATAAAATTTTATGTTAATATCTGGTCTACGTGTTTTGATGTAGAAGGCCTCCGCAATTTTGAGTTTCTGGACTTCACACGAACATCCGTATAATATTGTGAAGTGTTTCTTATATTACCAATGATATTACTATTGGCTGATTGAACCATATGTTCGCGTGAAATGTGCAAAGATTATATTGGGATTTGTAGCGGTGTTGATATGACCTATCTTGACAATCTATTTGCGGTGTTACCAATATATGTCGACGTACAGTCTGACTCAGGGCAGTTAAATTGGTTACACAACGTGATGGTTGTCCGGCAAAGCATCTCTTGTGCTAAAGGAGATTGAATAGTTCTTTGGATTATGGTATAGTCTGAACTTTAAATTTTGAGGAGCCTTTAGTTGTTTTATGCGATTTCAAATAATTACGAGGCACTTTCTTCTTTATTGAAGTTCATAGACTCTCACCATTGGGGAGTTTTTGAAGAAATGTTCACCAATAATTCTGGTTTTAGAAAAAGAGTAAAAATTGATATACTAAAAAGGAAAAATAAGATTTTAAATATTCAATTTCATAAATTTATATTTAATAAATAATTTTATTTTTTACATATTACTTCGCCTATTTTAATTAGCACCGATAAAAAAATCTATGCAATTATCTAGCTGTATATGCGATCGGGTGGTTTTTAGGCAATAAGGTGTTGTTTAAACTTTTTCTAGGAAATTTTTTTTAAGACTCCATCAGCCTTCTAATTTGACTGTAAAATACTTAGCACAAGGGCTTAAAAAATGCATGTACAGTGAAGGGCTTATAGTGACGGGCTGGTTAAAAATGGCAGGCTTTAAGCATTTTTAACAGCCCCGTCCCTGCCCTTCACTGTACTATGCATTTTAGCCCTGTGCTAAGTATTTTTACAGTCAATAGAAGGCTGAATGAGTCTTAAAAAAATTTCTAGAAAAGTTTAAACCCACCTATTGCCTAAAACACCCGATCGGCATATACAGCTGATAATTTCATAGATTTTTTATCGGTGCTAATTAAAATAGGAACCCAATTGTAAAAAAAACGAAATTATTTTTAATAGCTTTAACTTTAATAAATGAAATATTTTTAAAAACAACTTTCCTTGAATATTATTATGTTTCCATTTTTTAAATACCAGAAAATTTCGACAATTCCTTCTTTCAAAACTCCCAATGGTATAGACCTTCTAAGGAAGAGAAGTGCCTTCGTATTATTTTGAATTCT
>JABUQX010104834.1:0-2500 GCA_015478945.1 Trachelipus rathkii | reverse complement strand
CCGATACCTTCAGTACCTTTCTTAATAACTTAAACTCCTTCTTGATCACTGTCATATTTCAGCTCCCATTTTTGAATACCTGGTAACCGGCGCCAGCACTTCACAGAGGTGTGTTGTGTGTGTTGTGTGTGTGTGTGTGGTGTTGTGGTGTGTGTGTGTGTGTGTGGTGTGTGGTGTGTTGTGTAGTGTGTGTCTGTGTGTTGTTTCTGTTCCTGATTTGCAGGAAAGAATATGTTTGTTGGGTTTTTATAAATGATGTATTTTTCCCTAAGCAGTTACGATGCATATAACCGCGTCAATTATTATTACAATATATAAACAGAAAGGCAGAGAAAGAGAGAGGAGACAGGAAATAGAAGCAGAGAGAGAGATAGAGCAGGGAGAGAAAGGGAGAGTGAGAGAGAGAGGAAAGAAGCTGAGAGAAATATCATATTGGATTAAGTTTACATTGTGTAAAAAGTGTAGAAAAAATGTGAATGATAGAAAGTGGGGAAAGTTAATAGAATGATAAAGTGGGGAGATAAAGAAGATAGAAAAGTGAGGAAAAGTGGTGAAACATGTGAGAGAAAGAATAGATGGAAAAGAAGAAGATAATGATGGTGTTGAACGTCAGAAGAAGTCAAGTATTATTTTCCATATTAAAGTTGCCAATTTATAAATTGAGCATTAACAAAATTTATTTTTTAAACAGATAAAGCTTCCACTTTGGTCAAGTACGGTTGTTTGGTTTAAGATATTATATATATATATAGTAATATATATTAAGTATAATAAGATAATATTATATATATTGTATAATAATATATATAATATATATATTTAATATAAATATTTTATAATATATAATTTTGATATATATAATATCTATTGTATATATATATCTATATATATATATATATAATATATATATATATATATATATTAATTATTATTGTACATATATAATATAATATATATGAATATATAATTATATATCATATATATATATATATATAATATATATTTAATAATTATAATAATATATAATATACTATTATTAAGTTAATATATATAGTAAATTATATATATGAGGTACTATATATATACTATATAGTAGCATTATATTATAGTATATATATATATATAATATACTATATATATAATTATAATATATATATATATATATATAGTATTATATATATACTATATAGTATATTATATATATATAATAGTATATATATATATATAAGGGTAAGTATAATTATATATAATATATAAAATTATTTATATATATAGTATATATATATATATATATATATATATATATAGTATATATAGTATATTATATATATATATATAATATATAATATGGCTAATCATCATTGGGAAGAGGAACATTTGGCCATCAACGAGAGATTGTATCGCACCCTCCAAATTGCACGTAGAAGTGCGGGTTTTGAGTTAACCAAACCTTGGCCATTCGGTTCTTCCCTTGGTTCGGAACCTTTTTTCACGTTCACCTTCCATAAGATCCTCGAGCAAAGCTAAGCCTTGACAAATGAAATGTCTTTGCACTCCCAAACACATCTTCTCCTCTGATAGCACAATGCCAAAATGTTATTTAAGTGTAAAAATGAATATTTTGCTTTAAATGCCATATAATGGGCGAATACCAAAACCTATTTTGGGGACGGGCTTTAATGATGACATTATAACAATACCTTTCCACTCTTTTTCTTCATGACATCACTTTGGAGTTGGTGTCCTCCGGTGATGGGTTTGTTGCCCCGCGCAGATCCAATTGAGGCGTAACTCCTTTTTTTAATTAAATTTCTCTCCTCTTTCTGCAACATTCTCCGGTCTATATAATAAGCTTCCACAAATGGAATGGTTCAACAACTCATTAAACTAAGAACTCGCCTTTTTGTTTTTTTTTTTGACCCGAATACTCAGAATTTTTGCTTTTGAAGGCCACTACAAACACCGAATTCCTACCTATTTTTCCCTCTTAAATATATATCATTTTTTTTAGTTTCACTAGGCTATAGAAATGTCTGACAGGAAAAATGGTTGACATTTGTAAAAATTAAAAACTGATTTATTGAGTTTTCTCTAACGAATTCCAACAAACATAACAAACCGCTTAACCTCACTTAACCTACTTCACCTATTAACCCTAACTTAAACGCTAACTTACTAACTTAACCTATTTTACCCTAACTGTAACCTTTAAACTACATACACCTAACTCTTAACCTAACCTTAACTATTAACGCTACCTAACCTTAAAACCTAACCTAACCTAACAACCCTAACCTACCTAACAACGCTTAACCAAATAACTAAACCTATATTAACCGGAGTCCACACTTAAAATGTCTATAAGTAATATATATATAGATATATATTATATATAATAATTATATTATATATATATATATTATATATATTATAGTAATATATAATATATTATAAATATATAATATATATATATAATATATATAAAAATATTATGGATTTT
>JABUQX010104833.1:40000-42294 GCA_015478945.1 Trachelipus rathkii | reverse complement strand
ATTTAAGGTTACAATTTTAATGTGTTCCACATCAGGCTAAGCAGTAACTAACAAAAATCCCTTAACAAATGACCAATCTATCAGAGAAGCCCCATCCTTGAACTATAAATTGATACTACCCTCATCAAAGCGTCACTCATATCAAATATAAGCGTCATTTGAAACTAATGAATAAAACGTAGACATTACAAAATTCGTGGTAACCTACATACTCAGCAAAAAAACCTAAAGCCCACCCGTTTCTAACCCACAAACATCACCACGTGTAAAACACTAGTAATACTTACGAACTATCATTCTCTATAACAAGATCCAGTTTGAATTTCACATGCATAGTAATATTTAACAAAAGCGTAACAGTAATCTAACATACCTAACATAATCTAACACTTACAATGGGAAGAAAACACAATAAGATTACTAACATTTGAAACTCCGATATAAACATTAACATTTGAGCGGATGAATTAAGTTCACAACCTACCACTCATTACATAGCGTGGCGAATCAACCCTATAATCCCAGCTTTTCAATTCATATCATCAGCAGCTAAAGCAATATTAACAATTGGAAAACAAAGTGTTTTTTTTTTTTTCAAACTATCAAAGATACCAGCATCTTAACTATGAATGATACTACATTTCATCAAAGTGTCTTGCATTATCAAAAATATAACACCATTATGGACAGCGAATAATAACGTGGACATTAGCAAAAATCTCTGTCAAACATCATAAAAATAACTATCAGTCATGCAGCAAACAAATAACGCTAACAACTAACCATCCTACCTCGAAAATTACGCCAATACCTTCGTGTCGTTATGCTACAACGGCAGCGTATTTTATTAGGGTTCTTTTCAGTTGGGTATACAAAAGCTTTCGACAATGACTCACTCGAGCAACATAATTCTCAATCTTACTATACACATAACAGAAAAATCAACGATGAGTCCCAAAGTACACGAGATCACCCTCGAAAAATACAGATTGAAGACCCATCTCGGGTACCCCGAAGGGAGTGTAAGCGGATTACATAAGGCAAAATTAAAATAAATAAATTGAAAACAAAAAAAAGTAAATGTAAAAATGAAAACTATAAAACAAATAGCAATCGAAGTACAAAACTCAGCACCGGTTGGCGATAAAACAACTGACTCCTTCTCAGATCTCTTTCTCCACCTTCCCTCCTTCTTCCTTTCCTCCATCTTCTTCTTTGTTTGTTTCAGTTGCATTCTTCGGGATACCCCATCCGGGGGGTTTCCAGACCACCCCTGTACGAACTTATATAACCGCAATATTCGAGTTACACGAACCCTTATAAACAAGTATAATTTGACGACCAATACATGGACTAAACGAATGTTTATTAACCGCACCGCACCCGCTCCCAGCACCGTGGCCTGTTGTCAACTGCTATTTCCTCTGACTCCAACCCTCCGACTCCGTCCTCCTCTGACTCAGACTCCTTTTTCTCCACTGCTCTTATACATTCGTCCATTTATTCGGCGGAACCCTAGACCACCCATACGAACTTATAAACCTCATTTTCGAATATATGGTTCGCATAACGAAGATATAAGATATAAAATGTTATTATACAAAATATTTAACTAACCCGCACGCGCCACCGCGAGCCACACACGGGTCCCGAATTCGATCCGAATCCTACCTTACTCCTCCTCCCTCTATACCAAACTCCAAATTTCAGCCTTACGAGCATTAATTTTTAAGGGCAGCGCAGCCTTCGGGGCCGTGGGCCACGGGGCTTAGACCGAGTTACCTCCACACCTAGCGCACCTCCAAATTTTAGCCCGATACATAACCTAACCATGATAATATAATAATAATAATAATAAAATAATAATTAATAATAATAATAATAATAATGAAAATAATAATAAATAATAATAATATAAAATAATTAATAATAATAAATAATAATAATAAAATAACATAAAATAAAAAAAATAAGAAATAAATATAATAAAAATAATAATAATAATAATAAATAATAATAATAATAAAATAATTAGATAATAATAAATAAACAATTAATAATAATAAATAAATATATAAAAATAAATAAAAAAATAAAAATAAAAAATAAAAAATAGATTATAAAGTGACATGTTATCAGTAAACATGCCGCCATTGTCGAGGATCAAACACGCCGCCTGATAAGAATGCTCAGAGACCGTCGTGACCTTGGGTAGCTTCGAACTAGACCTATTACTACAACGATTAATCGAATGTTAATTATAGTAATCATTTTCTTTCGATTATGTTTTCAAT
>JABUQX010104833.1:30000-37500 GCA_015478945.1 Trachelipus rathkii | reverse complement strand
AAAGACTAAGTCTTGACTCGTGCGCCCTAGGCCTTACGTATGACGCGGTAAGTTTTACCTGTGTTAATGTATAGTATGAGAACTATCACGGTCTGGAATTAAGAGAAGCCTCTAAATACAATGGTTCAGATGGACAATTAATGGCGTTTTAGGTGTGAGAAGAAATGAATACATAAATGAGAAGAACGATTATATAGTTTGTCGGTTATGAAGAAAGGAGCCAGTAAATGATGAGAATAAATGAAAGTACGTTTGAGATTGGTTTGTCATGTGCAAAGATGATTATAAGTTCGGATATTTAATATGGATGGTTAGGGTGAGGGGCTGAATTCGGACTGGCTAGGAGACCAATAAAACTGATTGATTCAGAGTAAAGGGAAATGCTGGAAGGGAGGAAAAAGATCATGATTTTGCAGAGAGAGAAGAAAGAGTGATGACGGCGGTTTTCGTAAGGGTTATGGTTAATTGTACCCACCTGGGCCAACTGGAATGAACCCCAACAATTGACGAGATACTATAGTGACGTCCATCATCGGTCCCGTTTAATTTAAAATTCTTAGAGATGACTTCTGGACTGCGACAATTTCTCATTAAAAGTATAAAGCGGCTGGTAATGGCTGGTTTTCTTTCACTTCCTCCATATTCTTCTAACTACTTTCTGTTCCGTTGATGTTAGATGACACCTTATATCCCAGTCTTGGGAGAAGGTGGGAGATTATATAATATATTTATATATTATATATATATACATATATATATATTATATATATATATATATATATAATATATATTATATATAATTATATATATAATATATATTATATATATAATATATATATATTAATATAATATATATATATATATATATATATATATGCAGGTTTTCATAACTTTTACTTGTACTTGAACAAATTTTAGAGTACTTACTTGTACTTGTACTTGAACAATTATAGAGTACTTTTACTGTGTAACTTGACAGATTGTTTACTGTGAAACCCAAAGCCTGAATATTATATTTTTTAATATATATATTATAATATATATATATATATATAATATATATTATGATTATAATATAATATATAAATATATAATAATATTATATATATATATATAATATATATATATATAATATATATATATTATATATATATATAAATATATATATTAATTTATTTCTATTTTAATTGTTTTCTTTTTAATTTTTTTTTTATTTTAGAAATTTCGGGAAACTGGTGCAGTGCGGTACGAACAAGGCCCCACCACCAGCAAACCGGTGTAGCTGACATTTCCATGGCACGCCGCGGAGGACCACGATGATCACCTACCACCGCCACCAGGTGGCGTTCCGGCCAATTCCTTGCTGATCCCAAAGCGTCGTTGGATGAGGGTGAGTTAGACCATCCAGCACTTGTACATTCGATCCAAGCCGTAGATTTGTCCGCAATCAGCTTTCAATGTGTGATCAAGCTATATTCGAAATGTTTCCTTATGAATGGGGCAAAGAGTATATAAACATAGTCATGTAGCTATCGTGTTCAGTAGTATGTTTGTAATGTGAAGTGCTGTATAAGGCATATGCCTCTGCGTGCATCAAAGCAAAGTACCGGGTCCAATCAACGTTTGGCGCCCACTCCGAACCGCCCCTGATGTTGTAATCCTACAGCGTATTTATAACGTTCGAACACTGTCTAACGACGCTCTATCACAAGCAATCTGTAGATCTCAAGGCCATACCCTGGCCTTATGTCTAATGAAACACAAGCTCCATTCGTCGACTTGTCAAAGATGCGGTTGATTCTCCTAGCGAACCGCAGTTATTTGTACTTTGTGTACAGTGATGAGCGAGCTGCGACATCGCAGCCCTCCACTCGCAGCTCTCAATGAGCCGTCGTCTGACCAGTTACGGCTGAAATTGCGCAATCCTTGCGGGTGTGAGGTGTGCACTTTCGAAGCTCACTTCTAGTGGATCATCTGTGTGGCAATAATTTGACAAGACGATTTTAGGATTGTGTTTCTACAGCAAAGATGCTTTAAAGATCTTGAAAATTCTTCAAGTAACTGGCATCACCACTCAAATCTTGAAATGTTACACTCTCTTTGTCCGTCCTCTTTGTCTGTCTGATCGAAAATTGAAAACAGAAAAAATCTTTTTCTTAATTTCGTTGCAAAAAATCTTGAAAATTAAATGAATGCTTGAATAACTAATAAAACATTATGAAGTTGTGTTAGACCACCACAGCTAAATCTATTGATAGCTCTATCAATCCTTTACCCAAATATAGTTTGGATAATTTAATTTATTACACGCCATTATTTAGCAGTTTTAAGATAGTAAATTATGCCTGTATAAAAATCAGGAAAATATAACGATCTTCTGTTAAATTTAAAACATTATTCGTTTTTCCCCAATGTCTAATTCGTGGTTTACCGCCCAAAAGTCTTTTAAAAATATTTTTCTTGCTGCATAGTGGCATCTATTGCTCATCTTTAATTATCGGTTTTTGATGATTTAAATTATTTATTGATTGATTAAATAGATTTACGTATTTTACGTTTTGTGTATATATGTCTTTTGATATTTATTTATGCGTCAAGTGTTAGATACCCAACAAAAAATCAAGATTCTAAAGGAAATAGTGATTCCTACAAATCTGTTATATTAGAATTTAATTTCAGAGTCCGGTGGTTGGCTAATACACCAAAAAGTTATAGATTCCTAGAAAAAAAATTAAATTAGAAATACTAAAATTAAAATTTTTTTTAATACTTGTTATAATGGTGATGAAAATCTTCATAAGCAGCCGGTGATTGATCTTATATAAGTCTCCAAATTGTTGGCCAAATATATCAACTCTTATTTTCGTCTCTAAGTGTTGCTACATCGCTAACTGCAAAAAAGTTATAAAAAAGATTCAGCCCTCATACGCTAAAACATGTGTGTCGTAAAAAAGAAAAGGGAGTAAGTATAACCCACCCCCCCACATACTCGAAGTAAATAGATGAAAAATATAGTGTTATCAATACCTAAAAAAAATAGCATATAAAGGAGAAAAATTTAGGGTTTTTTCAGAGTGTCTTAAACACTACCTAAAAACACTCTCTCAAATCAAGTAATCACATGAAAATTTATTCGCCCTAGTAGAGTTACTCAATATTTATTAATTGGGAATAAAGTCAACACATAATATCATTTCATTAATGAAGTGTGTATCCAAAAGATATAAGTTTACCACGATTAATTTACAAAAATGAATATGATTTACAAAATATATTTTTCATATATTAAATAAATGAACTTGTTATAATGCTGGCATTATCCCTTCCAAAGGCGATTAAAATTTGCCTATGAAAATTGAAAAATGAAAAATCTTGAGGGAATCAGAAATAATTTCCACATACTATTAAAATGCAATTAAGAATACCAGGTAAATTCATTTTTCATTCATTTCTTTTTAAATTTAAGGAAAGTATATGGGTATTAGGGCAAATGTAAAGGTTGAGGAGGATATTTGTAGTAAGTTATAAGAGTTATTTCAAATACGTACTACACAAATTGTATAAAAATAGCAAGCGTACAAACTGCTACAATTAGAAAAAATTAGTGTCTTTGTTGTGACAGAGATTTTTGATAGAGCTAATCAAGTGCGTGGATTCGTAATTAATATAAAGATGCATAGTTCATAATCTGTTCTGTTTTTGTTTATTCCTGTAGAAATATTCAGAAAAATGCACAACAAAACTGCCACAGTTGTGAAATAACAAGAAATGAAGGAAGATCTGGTTTTTTAGTGGATATGAAATTGTTTGTTTAACAGAGGAGTGGACGTGTAGTTTCGGAAATTAGAAGAGAGCAGTAAGAGTATCCTTGTATAAGAGATAAAGTGATTAGATGGAACTGTAGAAACTACAAGAAACATTGATTATTGAGTGTTGTGCGTTAAAGATATACGGGTATGCTGGTATTTTTTTAGATGAAAGTACCGCTCGAATGACTGAAACTTTTTGTTATGTTGATTACTTTGAAAAACAATGTGCACTGAATTCAGAGGCGATTAGAGCGATGTGTAGATCAAGTTTTTACATTGAAGCAAAATGGATGAGAAGGAGAAGAAACTCTTATTAGGTTTTAATGGATGTGCAACGGGCGTATGACATGATTAATCCGGAATCTCGTTGTTGCAGGAGCTTTAATAAATTAAAATTGTATGGTGTGTAAGGGGTCCTGAATGTACGTATTTTGATAGTGAAGCGTGTTCTAAAAAGAATAACTGGAGTGGAGAGTGAATGCTTGATTTTAAAAATATAAATTTAATTTATATGTGGAGGGTCATGGGAAAGAATTATGTTAGGAATGGCAGGGGAGGGCGCTAGACTGATGGAGAATTTTATAGAGAGTGGGATTATGCCCTGCTTGTTAAACGTTCAATGATTTATAGTTTGTCTGTGAATCTTCAAGAAAGTTGAAAGATTAGCAGCAAGAGAGAGAGAGAGAAGAAGAGGAGAAGAGAAGAGAAGAGAGAGAGAGAGAGAAGAGGAAGAGAGAGAGAGAGAGAGGAGAAGATGAGAGAAGAGAGAGAGAAGAATGAGAGAGAAGAGAGAGAAGAGAGAGAGAAGAGAGAGAGAGAAAGAGAGAGAGAGAGAGACAGAGAGAGAAAGAAAGAAGAGAAGATGAGAGAGAGAGATGAGAGAGAGAGAGAGAAGAGAGAAGAGAGAGGAGAAAGAGATAAGAGAAGAGAGAGAGAGAGGAAGAGAGAAGAGAGGAAGAGAGAGAGAAAGAAGAGAAGAGAAGAGAGAGAGAAGAGAGAAGAGAGAGAGAAGAGAGAGAGAAGAGAAGAATAGAAGAGGCGCAAGAGAGATAGAAGAGAGAGAGAGATGAGATGAAGAGAGAAGAGAGAGAGAGAAAAGAGAGAGAAGAGAGAGAGAAAAGAAAAGAGAGAAGCAGAGAGAGAAAGAAGAAGAAAGAGAAAGAGAGAGAGAAAGAGAAAAGAAAGAGAGAGAAGAGAGAGGAGAGAAAGAAAAGAGAGAGAGAGAGAAGAGATGAGAGAGAGAGAGAGAGAGAGAGAGAAGAGAGAGAGGAGAGAGAGAAGAGATGAAGAGAGAGAGAGAGAGAGAGAGAAGAGAAGAGAGAGAAGAGAGAGAAGAAGAGACGCGAGAGAGAGAGAGAGAGAAGAGAGAGAAGAGAAGAGAAGAGAGAAGAGAAGAGAGAAGGAGAGAGACGAGAGAGAGAGAGAGAGAGAAAGAGAGAGAGAAGAGGAGAGAGAAGAGAGAGAGAGAGAGAGAGAGAGAGAGAGAGAGAGAGAAGAAGATGAGAGAGAGGAGAGAACGAGAGAGAGAGAGATGAGAGAGAAATGAGAAGAGAGAGAAGAGAGAAAGAGAGAGAAGAGAGAGATGAGATGAGAGAGAGAGAGAGAGAAGAAAGAGAGAGAGAGAGAAGAGAGAGAGAGACGAGAGAGAGAGAAGAAGAGAGAGAAGAAGAAGAGAGAGGAGAGAAGAGAGAGAAGAGAGAGAGAGAGAGAGAGAGAAGAGAGAGAGAGAGAGAGAGAGAGGAGAGAAGAGAAAGAGAGGAGAGAGAGAGAGAAGAGGAGAGAAGAGAGAGAGAAGAAGAGAGAGAGAGAGAGGAGAAAAACGAAGAGAGAGAGAGAGAGGGAGAGAAGAGAGAGAGAGTAATGGAGAGAAGAGAGAGAAGAGAGAGAGAGAGAACGAGAGAGAGAAGAGAGAGAGAGAGAGAGAAAGAGAGACGAAGAGAGCAGAGAGAGAGAGAGAGAATAGAGAGAGAGAGAAGAGAGAGAGAGTGTAAAAGAAAGAGCTTAAAAGTAAATATAGAAAAAGGCAAGGTGATTGGTGGTGAGGAGAGTCCGCAGTTTGAAATTGTTGGCATTGTGCAACTGGAACAAGTATTGAGTTTAAATATTTAGAATAATGTTGGATGAAAAGGGAACGGGTGAACGCAAAGTAATTAGTAGAAAAGTTATGAGTGGTAGGAAGGTGATTCTGCAATTAAATCTTTGGTAAATGCAAAGAGACTAAGTCTTTAGTGCCTATTGGTTCTGCGATGAGCGGTATTTTGTTAACTGCGTTAATACATAGTAGTGATACTATGTCATGAATAATGCAGGGTGTATATATATCTATGTCAATCTGTTTCAGGATGGATAATCTTAGGAAGTATTAGTGTTGAAAAAGAATTGATAAAATGAAAAATGAGAACTTAGTAGGAGTTGTGTGGTCGTGAAGAAAGGAGAATGGAATGTATTTAAAGAGTAGTTTGGTCATTGGAAAAGATGGATGCAGTATTGTAGTCGGTATATAGAGGGTGAATGTTGTTGGAAGCCACCGACTGTTAGACTGAAGAAAAAGTGATTAGCCAGTAAATAGAGTGTCTGAAGAAAAAGGTAAAGGTGAATTTGGTTCAAGCGAGAGGAATGCCGGATGAATGCATATTTTGTGAGGTTTGGTCTGGCCCAGGAAAAATGAAATCCAAACAACTGACAGACACCATAGAGGATATGAGTGATGGTATGTGGAAAGGGGGTTGGCTTTTGATGTACTTTAGCTCTTATCCTTCTACTTAACTACTTTGTTTCCGTGCATATTATGCGCGCCCTACCCTCAAATCTGTGCGGGAAACCGTTGAGGCTGAAGATGAAGAAGTGAAAAAATAGTGAATTTGCAAGAACACTGTGATTGCCTAAAGCTGCTCTTAAAACAAGACATGTTATCTATAAATTAATTTGCAGATGTCGTTGGGAGTCAGGAAACAAGATCGTAAAAAAAAAAGTTTTACGTCAAATGAAAATATTTTAAAAAGGAGATATTTAACTCCTTAAATTATTACATCATGTGAGGATGCAAGTATAGGAAATTGTCACAAGAAAAGAAAATTGCTTTGGAAAGAGATTGACAAGTTTTGATAAAGAATGAGAAAATTTAATTCTAACTATAATCACTAGACTAAGCACTATACGAAGAGGCATTTTCTCAGAATTATTATATTCATTATTATTATATTATTATTATTATTATTATATTATATTATTATTATTTTATTATTATTATTATTATTATTTTTATTATTATTATTATAATTATATATAATTTTATTATTATTATTATTATTATTATTATTATATATTATTATTATTATATTATTATTATTTTCACACATCTAATTTAAGAAGCTGTTGCTTTAGATACACTATTTTTTTTTTACCAGACTTTTCAAACCTTTTCCTGTACAGCAAAAATCCTTGTATCTGTTGCGTCCCACGTAATCAACACCATTTCGTAGTTCTTCCATTTCGTCTCGTAATTATGAAACTCTCTTCTAAAGTGCGCATTCCCTTACGATTCCTCGACCGCCCCTTCTTTCTACCAATTCTCATTTCACATACCTATGCATTAGAGAGCTACTAATTCAATCGTTAAACTTGGCTGATAATTCCTGATTTTTAAAAATATCATAAATTATTTTGATATAAATATTAAAATTTGGTTTGT
>JABUQX010104833.1:17500-22500 GCA_015478945.1 Trachelipus rathkii | reverse complement strand
TCGTTTTGATATTTTTATATTTAAGTTTCTAGATATTGTTCTAAAAAATCTACGGATGTATTGATCACAATTAGGAATGGTAAAGAACAAATATATCATATACTTTTTCAATGTACTTCTATTTGTAAATAATATATATATATATATATATATATATATATATATATTTATAGTATATATATATATATATATACCATATATATATATAATTATATATATAATTATATAATAAGTATATAGATATATATATACTATTATATATTATATATATATAATTTACTTTATTAAAAACACTGTGAGGGGAATTTTGTAAACATAGCCTGGATTGCGACAATATGTCCGAAAATATCCACCATCATGATTGGATTACAAAATCCTTGGAAGCGCTTCTCAATCATCTTGATGGAAGAGCTCCCATTCCTCGTCACTCCCTAAGTCCAAGGTTTTCAGGATAGAAATCTAAGTGTGAATGTAGGAAAGAATTTTTAGCAACATTCTGCTCTCCATTTCTTTAAAAGCATCAAGGATTCCTAACTTCAATCTTTTACGCAGGTGATATATCATTTCGAAGGAAGTTTTCACATATCCATTTGAAGGTCAGCCAATTAGCCTTCATTTACAGAGGACTTGGCACTTTTCAAAATTTATTGTTATTCAAAACCTCCTTTATTTAAGGGCCAATAAAAATCCTTTCCTTCAGTTATATTCAGAAAGTTCTTCGAAAGATAAAGGAATCCTTCAGAATTCACCTACTGGTGTAACAAAATTTTCATTAAACCAAGTTTAATGTGAAGAGGTGGCAGAGAGATTTCTGTGGATTCACTAAAGAGACAAATCGGATATTACTTGCCACTGGGACCAAAGTGACCAGTCACTTTTAGTATATTGTTCTACAGTGGAGCTTATGCTCGCGGGCAAAGAAGCAACAAAATTATGCGAATCCTGACTGCATCCTCTTAAAGCATTATTATAACTTTTAGATCACCACAAATATTTCATTGATGACTATCGTATTTGATTACCTTAAGTAAAATCTATATCGTCATATGGCTTTATATTTTTACCATTATGCAAAAGAACTGCTTTCAGACTTCTATGCTATGAAGCAATAAAGAGGCGCCAGTTAGATACCACATACGTCCATTAATGTCATGGCAACAACAGAGAGGACCGTTTACAGTAAAGAATACTCTCAATTCAAAATTTCTCCTTCGGTAGCGACTAAAACTAGCATTGCTCTCCTTTACTTTGAGACGAGAACCTCTGATTTCTCTTTAGAGACAGCGATAAGTATCTAACAAGATCATTCGACTGCCCTTGGTTTAACTTTTTCGACTCAAAATTTTTGCTTTCAAAAGTGCACTCTGGATCTTCATGGACCAGAAGCTCCTCTCACACCTTCATCACTTTCCATGTCATCTATAATCATAATGAATCATCTGTCATAAATGTTTCATCATGTTTTACTGGTTTTCGTGCCGAATCCAAATTGGATACATATTCCGATGTTTTGTTTTTGGTAGAAAACCCAAATAAGTTCATCAAACATAAATAACAATCTTCATGATCTCTCGTCTCCTTCCTTATCATGGTATGACAAATGGCATTGAAGCTTTCTTTTTGCTAAGTCAATCATGTAATCCATTTGAACAGTCAGAACAAGTTTTATATAGGGCTCGTGGTTTATCTTTGTCACCTAGATGGCAACCAAAGTATGGCTTGTATATTTTTGTAATGCTGGTTGTAATACATCGTCGCTGTTTTATTTGTAAACTATATATATATATATATATATATATATATATATGTGTGTGTGTGTGTATATATATATATATATATATATATATATATATATATATATATATATATATATATATATATATATATATATATCTATATATATATATATATATAAATATATATATATATATATATATATATATATATATATATATATATATATATATATATATATATATATATATATATATATATATATATATGTGTGTGTGTGTGTCTGTGTGTCTGTGTGTCTGTGTCTGTGTGCGTGTGCGTGTGTGCGCGCGCGCGTGTGTGCTTGCGAATGAAGAGGTGATGCAAGCGGTTGAAAGTAAAAAAAAAAGAGCGTGGTTGAATGTGTTAAAAGCCAATGATGAGATCTCAAAAGAAGGGTGTATTGAAATATATAAGGAGGAAAAAAAGAAGACTAAAAGTTGCATACGTAGGAGAAAAATGAGGTAAATAAACAGTTTGGAAGGAGGATGATTGGGGACTTACAAGGGAATAGGAAGTTCTTCTGGAAGGAAGTACGAAAGGTTAAGAAAGAGGGTAAAGGGAATCTTCAGAGAATAAAGAATAGGAATGGTACTTTCGTGACTGATGAAATAGATGTGAGAAGAGTGTGGACTGAACACTTCGAAAATCTGCATAACATTAGCAGCAGTAGTGAAAAGGTGATAGCGAATGTGTGTGGGTTTGATGATGTAAGAAGAAATAGATATTTTGAGGATGAGGTAATTAGTAGGGAGGAAGTAATAGGTAGAGTGAGAAAGTTGAAGAATGGTAAATTTGCAGGTATAGATGGAATTACTGGTGAAATGATTAAGAATGGAGGCAATACTGTGTATCAAAGCTTTTATGGAAGGTATTGTTCCGAAGGATTGGAGAAAAGCAGTAATTGTACCATTATATAAGGGTAAAGGGGATAAAGGGACCTGTAGAAACTATAGGGGAGTTAGTTTATTAAGTGTTGTAGGGAAGATATATGCTGGCATTTTGATTGAAAGAGTGTGTCGAGTGATTGAGAGACTGATTGACGAAGAATAAAGTGCATTAAGAAGTGGTAGAGGATGTGTAGATCAAATTTTCACATTGAAACAAATGATTGAGAAAATGAGAGAGAAGAAGAAGAAATTGTATTTAGGTTTAATAGACTTGCAACAGGCGTATGAAAGGATTAATAGGGAAGATCTGTGGCAGGTATTAATTGTGTTGGTTATAGGCTTCTGAATGGAATCAAAAGTATGTATGTATGACGATAGGGAAGCGTGTGTAAGAATAAGTGGAGTTGAAAGTGATTGGTTTAACATTAATAGTGGAGTAAGGCAGAGATGTGTTATGTCTCCTTGATTATTTATTTATTATATGGATGGGGTGATGAAAGAATTAGAGGTATGGGTGGTAGGGGATGGTGTTAGAATGATGCAGAATGGAACAGAGTGGAGAATGCCCTTCTTATTGTATGCAAATGATTTTTTTGAAGAGAGTTTGAGAGGATTGGTAGAGGGGTTTGGCAGGGTGTGTAAAAGGAGGGGTTTGAAAGTAAATATAGATAAGAGCAAGGTTATGGTAGCGGGTGAGAAGAGTCCGCGGTGTGAAGTCATGTTGAATGGCGAGCAAATGGAACAATTGTTTGAGTTTAAATACTTAGGATATATGTTGGATGAAAAGGGAAGGATGATGCAGAGTGTAGTAGGGAAGTCGTGAATGTTAGGAAGGTGGCTGGTGAAATTAAATATTTGGTGGATACAAAGGGACTTAGTCTTGATTGCGCTAGGGTTTTGCATGAGGGTATGTTGTTGCCTCTGTTAATGTAGTGAAACTATGGCATGAAATAAGAGGTATAAATCTAAGGTACAATCTCTTCAGATGGACAATCTTAGGGGCATGTTAGGTGTGAAAAGAATTGATATAATGAAGAATGAACGCACTAGGAAATGTGTGGTGTGAAGAAAGGCGTAAATGAGAGAGTAAACGAGAGTGCATTGAGATGGTTTGGTTATATGGAAATAATGGATGAGAGTCGGTTGGTTCAGCGGATGTATATTGGTGATTATGCTAGAAATCGACCGGCTGGGAGACAAAAGAAAAAGTGGATTAAGTCAGTAAAGGAATGTCTGACTGAAAGAAATGTCTGAAGGAAAGGAATGTGAGTTTGATTGAGACGAAAATAAAGGTGCATAATAGGAGTGAATAATAGGGTTTTATAAGTGGGTTATGGTTGTTGGGTTGGAGCAGGGGTTGAATCTCACATTGGCGAGATACAACAGTGTGGGCCCATCGCAGTCCTGTGAAGCCCTAGGATCAATTTTTATTTACTGCGTCGAGCTATCACTTAAGGGTATGGAAGGGATGGTAGGGGGGAGTTGTCATTTCGACTTGCGTCATGCCCTTCTACTTAGCTATTCTATTTTCCGTGTATGTTACGCACCCATACCCCACATCTATTGGGAAGAGAAGAGAGGATAAAGAAAGAAAGAAAGAAAGAATATATATATATATATATATATATATATATATATATATATATATATATATATATATTTTTTTTTATATATATATATATATATATATATATATATATATATATATATATATATATATATATATATAAAGTTTTATTCTTGAATACTAAACGTGCTACAAAAACTCTGAATGCAAATTTGGAATGAGTGTGAAGAAATGCTGTTCATGAAAAATATATGCAGACCAATGTAATAATTAAACTGAAGTGAATAAAGTTTTACTCAGTCAATTATTACAAACAATGACAATAATTGTAGTAAGTACAATAAAAAGTAAATAAAAATTGAGCTGAAACGGGATTCATCCTATAATAATAATAATAATAATAATAATAATAATAATAATAATAATAATAATAATAATAATAATAATAATAATAATAATAATAATAATAATAATAATAATAATAATAATAATAATAATAATAATAATAATAATAATAATAATAATAATAATAATAATAATAATAATAATAATAATAATAATAATAATAATAATAATAATAATAATAATAATAATAATCATAATAATAATAATAATAATAATAAGCACCTGATGGCGCAGTTGTCGTAGAATCCCCTCTTCGCTTTGCAGAAACAGAAAGCAGAGATTCCAAGGCTCGTGCAAATTCACTTTTATAATTGGTTCGTATTTGACTACTTTGGCCAGGCCTAGTTTTAAAAAAAATATATATA